>AYEL01080741.1:0-117860 GCA_000484575.1 Olivierus martensii
TTTTTAAAAAAGAAAATTCTGTACTATACTGTAGCAAAGCTAAATAATACTATACTGTAATCGATAGCAAACCTAAAAATAGAATGCGCAGTACAATAATGTTAAACAGTTAACGGAAAAAGTCCGTCTTTCTGTTGTTTCACCCCTTCAAAATCGTGTGACCGTTCTTGGACTGCTCCTCGTTAGGTTTTACTAACTGAAAATTAACGGTAATTTGTTAATTGACATCATAAAAGGAGCTTTGTTAGTAAGACTGATCTGTGTTTACAACTTGCACTAACCGAATAACGGTATCAATTTTTTAAGTCGCACTAATCGAATTTGCGCTATTCGAAGTCGCGCTAATCGAGGCCTATCTGTATTCACATTATCAGAAAACTTTAGAACATCAAAAGAAACTTGAAGAAGAAAAGAGAGAGAGAAAAAAGGAAATCAATTGATCAAATTAACATGTTACAGTAGAAAACAGCAAAACTTGTTCAAGAGCATATCTTGATTGCATGTTCAGCAGTTGAAGAAAAAAGCATAAATGCTTAAATTGAGGAATTATCTAAAACAATATGAAAACAAATATTTAAACATTGTTTAATTTGAAATAAATTCTAATTAAAAACTATTTGTTAATTTGTTATAATAGATCTTCATAGTTAATAAGCAAAACTTACATTAATTTTTTATTGATACTTTTATAAGCAAATTATCTGTGACTGTTTTTAAATGATTAATATTGAATTCTTTTCCTCCTCTATTCTTTAGTTTTAATTATTTTGTAAATTAATATTCATCTGTTATTCTAATGTGGAAAGAACTAGAATTTTTTGTAAAATAACATGGAAAAGCCAAGGAATTTTATTGTTCTGTTTGAGTGACAACTCTGAATAAATTATTGGTTTTATTGGTCTTTACTTAATAATAATGTGGTCAAATTGGAACTCCTGATTTTAGCATTATGATTATGGAAAATTGATTCTTGGTTTATAAGTTCAAACTTTAAAGCCAATTTCCAAGTCTAAATTAACTAGTAAAGATGGAAACTACTTGTATACTTAATAAAATGACTAGTAAAATGTAATACTGATAGATTGCACTAGTAAGAATGTAAAGACTTATTAGAGCAATCTATCATTAACATAAAGTATATTCTATTAGTTATTCATCTAATCATATATTTTTACATTGGTGCATTTGCTAATAACATATCACTTTTTCAGAATACATAACTTCTCAATCCCTGAGAGTGCCAAATTTCAGAAAGTTGCTTATACATAATATATTGTCATTTTAGAAAACATAGTAAAAATTTCTCAATTTCATATATTACTATACTTAGTAACAAAATTTTGGTTTTACTGCTTTGATGTATTAGGCTCCTAATAGAAAAAAATAATAATAATGTTTTATAAATATTTACAAAACAATATACAGTTAGTCCTTGATTTATGAATCTTCAGTTTATGAATTTTTGATTTAATGAATTGTATAAATATATACCACTTTTTTGTTTTGTGAACAAAGAGTTTCATCATTGATCAGTTACTCATTATAAGTTTTTAAATCAAAGATTATATTTTTGTTCTAGATAATTTATAACCTCTAGTTCACATCTTAATAAATTTTTCTTTCACATTGAGTCTTCAAATTGTGTTGGTAAAAATGTCTGTTGTTCGGATTTTTATCGTCATTTCAACAATATAAATATAATTGATTGTTTTATGATTTTCTTGTTTATTATTTTCATTGATTATATCAGATATATTTTCTTATCAAATTTACTGTGTACCATTAATGTTAAGCCAAAATTCATGTCCACTTTAACTTTAGGATTTAGTATCAAATCCAAGGATAGCCTATAGCAAATAGATATCAGTAATATACTTAATAGATTTTTCAAAGGGTTTTGCAATTATCTAAAGTTATTTAACTTCATAAATAATGATTGCATATTATTAAATATGTCAATCTCTAGTTTAATGTGTGTTTTATCTGTATATAAATTTTAACTATGATATGTTTTTCACTTTAATAAAACTAATAGGCATAAAATAAATTATATAATTATTTAAAAGATTATATTGACTAGATTTAGCACTTGCTAAATCTAGTCAGTGTAATACTCCATCCATTTTGCATTAATTTCCAGTCCAATGTAATCCTTTAAATAATTATATAATTTATTTCTGTGCCTATTAGTTTTTAGTTTTATTTTGTATTAAATACAGTCCTTTCAATGAAAAAGATGAACATCGTTGAATGTCAAAAACAAACAAATACAGCACTATTTAGCAGAGTAAAAAAGAATTAAACGGTAACGTTTTCGATCCGTTCTAGGACCATCCTCAGCCGTTAGGTTTTAAAATCACAGATATAAACAAACATGCGTCACGTGATATGCGCGTTAAGCCACTTCCAGGCGGAGGAGAGCGCTTCCGGTTCCTGTGTGTTGACGATAATTTCAGATTTTTCTCGGTGTTGAATTTGCAGAGCTTCGGCAAAATAACCTTCGTCACGGTGATTGACGTGTTGTATAATTTTGGCGTCGTGCCAACGGATGTAGATGTTATGTTCTAAAGCACGTATAGATAAAGCTGTGTTGGTTGCACCTTTAAGTATACTGTCTTTATGTTCTTTACAGATTTATCTATACGTGCTTTAGAACATAACATCTACATCCATTGGCACGACGCCAAAATTATACAACACGTCAATCACCGTGACGAGGGTTATTTTGCCGAAGCTCTGCAAATTCAACACCGAGAAAAATCTGAAATTATCGTCAACACACAGGAACCTGAAATGCTCTCCTCCGCCTGGAAGTGGCTAAACGCGCATATCACGTGACGCATGTTAGGTTTTAAAATCACAGATATAAACAAACGGCTGAGGATGGTCCTAGAACGGATCGAAAACGTTACCGTTTAATTCTTTTTTACTCTGCTAAATAGTGCTGTATTTGTTTGTTTTTGATATCTCCTAGTATAGCAGAAGTTATGAGCACTTTTTATGAACACTTTTTTATCGTTGAATGTGACTTCTCTTCGGGAGATTCCCGATATGGGGAGGAGCACGAGACAGATTTCTTTTTTGATGATTATTATAGAGAACTGTTAATACTGTCCAAGTGCTGCTTTTATCTTGTTCAGTCTTTTTGCGACTCTTGGGCACGGTGAATTGTCTTAGGATTCATGAGTGACTCTCATACACAGTGAACTGTCTCAAGGTTCCAAAGCAACTTTTGGACATGTTCTTTTCGTATTGAATTGTATTTTCTCATTAATTAATACATATTTTGCAAAATAAAACAACATACCAAAACTGCATATAAGACTTAAGCAATAACTCAGAATAATCGACGCGCCGAATTCAAACTGAACTCTCGAGCCGGGGAACAACCAACATTTTCGATCGAAAAAGACAGAATTTAAAGTCAAATAACAAAAAGAAATATACAAAAATAAATAGGAAGTAAACTATGATAATTTAAAGCAAAATTTATAATGCGTTGAGTTTAGGTTTTCTAAAAGACGCAATTAAAGATTCGAAGCGAGAGAAAATAGTAATGTTTCTAAAATCGCCATTAAAGATTCGAAGCGAGAGAAAATAGTAAAGGCAACACTTCTGGCGCGGGAGTTCGCACATGCGCAGAAACATGGACTCCACACGCTTATTCCTTTTTTATATATGCTAATTATTCAGAAACTTGAAAAGAAAATTTTTCTTTTAGCAATAAAAGAGAAATAAATCAATATTACGAAAATATTAATTAATATATCAGTTGGTTTATAATAGTTTCATTATTACTTGTGTAAAAAAGTAGAATTTTATGATTTATATTATTTATTTTGGTCAGAATTTAAAATATCAATAAATTTTGTTTCTAAATATTTGTTTCGGTAATCGCGGTTAATTCCTATCTTAAAACAAAATAGAAAATATGCGGATAAGATACTGAAAATTTAATTTTTCATGTTTGAAAGTAATAATATAGGTTGAAAATTTTTAATCCGGCAATCTTTGTCTGAGAATCCCATAGTTCGGCATGTTTTTTAGTTTCATTACAATTCACTATCTATCCATCATTTTAAATTCACTAAGTCTGAATTAGAAGTCATATTGCTTACAATAGTGCATTTATAGTTAAAAAACTTGAAGGGCAAAAGTACGAATAAATAATGGTTTTGTTTTATTTATTCCCGACAAGGGAGAAGAAAGTTTAAGATTTCTCCTAGAACGGGAGTCGCTGGAAAGTCACGAAACGGACAAGACATATTGGACAGTCGCTAGGAAGTTCCAGGTTAGACAAAACGGATCGGAAATTGCTCACAAAGGTACAGCGAAGAACAGAACCACAACCGAAGAAAAGGAACCAAAAAGATTCAATTCGAACTGTTGACTGTACAGCGAGGCTTCCCATCCATCGAAGAACAAGTGACAACGAACGTCCACTTATAATTTGTATTAAGGTATTTATCCTCATATCGCTCTACAGGTCCCAAAATTTGTAAAACTCTTTCTCTTTATCTCCTTTAATAATCTTTGATTTGTTTGAAGTTGTTTCCGAGTCATTTAAAATCGGGAAACATCCACTGTTCAACCGTCCTTACCTGTAAGCTCACAAACGCTCTAGGTCAAGCCTGTCAATCCGTCTGATAGGTACCGCAAGCTTCACATATTTTAAATAATATCAGATAATCCGTTCTTTATATCAATTTATATCAAACATTGAATAATAAACAATTAAATAATTTATTTATCACAATTATAAGAAAGGATTTGTGATGTTCACAAAATAAACATTGTTCAATTAACCTAAGAATATTGCCAGGAAATTGAGGTTAATGATATCACGATGTAGCTGTGTACCATTAATAAGTTTGAACAATTAGTATATTGTCGCGAAACTTTGATAGTGATGGTTGGAGTGTTAAAGCTGCCTTTATGATTTATTACAGGGTGGCCAACCTTTTATAGTTCATGCGCCAATTTTTTCATGTTTTAGTTAAGATGCGCCATACAAATTTATACACCCTTTTAACACTTTTAAAATATAGTAATATGGATATATTTGACAGTTAGATTTATATATATATATTAGCTGTAATACCCGGCGTTGCCGAGTTTTGTTTATAAATCACATATTAAAATAATTATTGAAAAATAATTATTAACATGCAATATATCATATATAAAATCATACAATAAACAATAATCCAAATTTAATATCATTTTCTCTTGTTATTGTTTGTTTATAAAAAATTAAATGATTAAATATTCAAAATTTGTTCCTCTATGAAAACACTTGTGTTAAATATACAAATAGCTTTCATTATACAACAAACGCATATATTAAACATCCATTTTGCAATAAAAAATGAAGCAGCTGCTTTATCCTTTGATGCATAGTACAGTGATCTCAAACTCGCAGCCCGCGGGCCGCACCCAGCCCGCCAAGCAATTTTGTATGGCTCCCAAGATATTTTAGCTATTTATTTAAATATATATGTCAGGAAATTATTACAATTTAATGTTAATAAAATAATAATCTAAAGTTTTAAAGCATACTGTAATCAACCTATACTATGCTATCAGTAACTATTGTATCAGTAAAATATTTTCCTTTCACTGTATTTTTGTTTAAAAATATTCGGCCCTTTGTTTCATTTCAAACTGCCCATTCGGCCCCTTGCAATTTGAGTTTGATACTACTGGCATAGTACAAAAGGCCATGCACACCTGCAGAAAACCAGCACTTGTTTAACAGGTGCTTGTGCTCTTTATTTAATTTACCCAAAAATTTAATTATTTTGCCAATGTTAAATCGGGCGTGGCCATTCAGGAAATGCTGGACACTGATTTTTTATGCGAATGTGTGGACAATATTTTAATTTTTACATATAATTTATATTATTATAATGATCGGTTGAAATACATAATTATGTCATGACCATGATGTGGCAAAAGAATAGATTTGGCAATAAAATTGAAATTTTCTATATGCTATGTATATCATTTCTTTGTGTGCTAGTTTAAGTATTATCTGTTTATTAGCTGTAGAGAATCTATAACTTATGTCACACTTTAGGAGTAGAGTATAGATTTGAGACATTAAATAAGGAGGAAGAATTCTGTAAATTATGACTAACAGTGTTTTCATTATTAAATGAAATATAAAATATTTTTGCGTAATTGTTAGAGAAATAAAGAATAATGTAACATGTACGTTTGTTGTACGTTGTTGTAACATGAAAATACAGTACGTTTGTTATAACAATCGAAATTGTTTCTCCGATCAGCTTGGAGAAAAATTTTATAATAAGCATAGCGCTACGAAAAATTTCGAAGGGGGAGAGACTCAAAATATGTTTGAAATAATGCAACGCGGATTAATTTCATTTAAAATTACAATAAATAAAAAATTTGTATATATTACTGCTTTTTGTGTGATTTTAAATATTACTTATTATTATTACATAATATTGGATAAACATATAGGTCTAATAGTTTACGTCATGATGAATAGTTATATAATTTCTTTGTGTGATAAAATATAAATAAATTTCATTTGAGATATATGTCAGAATCGTAATTATGGATATAGAACAGGCTTAACTGCAAATTCAACATAAAATTTCCTTTAAAATAAAACATCCAATGAAAAGGTATGATATAAAGATACTGTTTGAACACAAATTGATAGAGTATCCTGTATCATAATCAATAATAATTGTATTGGCTAAATAATTCTGTAAAAATCCAATAATAGTAATGCAGGTAAGTTATCTGTTGCCCCTTACTTTCACACTTAGCGCCATCTATTGATATTTATTGTCATAAAATAAATAAAAAATTGGGTCTTTTAGGGCCTTAAAAAGGGCCAAATAAAAAAAAGGGCGACGTAGGGACATTCCCATACTGATACTGAACAAAATTCTAAATTATAATCCTAAATATCTTTTTTAGATTTTAAATAAAAAAGTAACATACATACATACATACATAATCTGTATTTTATAAGTATATATATATAGTTTAGATATATCTAATATCACACCATTATATGGACAGTAATCCTAATCGAAGTTTAACTGAAGCATATTACGGCGAAATAAGCCTTTTAATATGAAATCTGAAGTTCAAAAGTTTAACGGAATAATATATCCCACAGTACTCGATATCCGCTATTAATTTGATAATACAGTCTCATTGGGGTCATGTGCAACAATCATGTGTCCATTATGATTCGATGAGATTGCTCAGTTATCACCAAGACGATCATAGTTATCCAATGATATTTGCCAGCTAACATGTCACGTGGTCACTGTAACCTAATGTGGTTGCGCAAATAGCATTAATCTTCAATCTTGGATTTTATATCAAGTAATTTACGTTAATTACAATATATAAAATCAATTTCTGATAATCAATATCTATCCTTAAACCTTCCTGCATAAATCCCCTAAAAAACAAAAGTTGTTTCATAAAAATCGATTCAGCTATTATTTTGTTATTAGTGAACATTTCAGATTTATAATATATAAATAGGTAAATTGTATAGTAAAATTATAAAAAAAATAAGGTTCAGTGCGTCACTTCTAATCGTGCAAAGCGCCACTTTTGGCGCAAGCGCCATAGGTTGGACACCCCTGATTTATCAGATCTTTATGTTGAATATTGATTTAAAAGGATTTTAAATATCATATATAACATTAATCAATGTTTATTTAATAGAAATTAATTTTCTGTTTCAAAATACACAGAAAGATGGTTTTTTTTAAACATCGCTATTAATCTTATTTAAATTATGGAATCTGAAAATTTTATTTATGGTATCAAATAATTACTCATAAGCTTTTTAAAGTTTATTTATTTTAATTTATTGTACTTAAATAAATGTGGCAAAAATGATAAGCGAAACGAAAATAGTAAATGCAGTATTGTACGTAGGTTAGCAGTTGGATCAAATTAATAAACGAACCTTTTCTTATTTTATTAGGAGAAGAGTTGACAACATTTTCATACATATCACGTTTTCGGCTGGAAAATTTCCAAAAATACATTCGTGAGCTTGTTGCGTATTGTTTCCTTTTTTTTACTAGTTTTTGATTTCCTGCCAGTTGGCTCGTAATTATGCCTAAGGCAAAACCCTAGAATATGATTTTCATTTAAAATTAATTTTTTTTTAATTTGGAAAAAATTTTTAAAACATTTATTTATAATAATTATTCAGACACTTGAAAAATAATTTTTTCTTTTAGCAGTAAAAGAGAAATAAATATATATTACGAAAATAATAATTAATATATCCGTTGGTTTATAACAACTTCATTATTAGTTGTGTAAAAAAAGTGGAATTTTAAGGACGGGTAATAATCCTGCTATTCGGCAAATCGAGTACAAAGACTACGTTCGTTGAAGAACAATTTCGTTTATTTAGAGAGTCTTTCACAATACATGTGAATGACGAACATCCGATCTAGAGAGACATACCTGATATTATTTGACAGAGTAACAATCGAAGGCTGGCCTGCTTCTGACACAATAGTCTTTAGTCCTTATCACACACAGTCTTTAGTTCTTTTATAAAAATTTAAAGACTGGAACACACTAGGAATCTTCTTCGAGAGGAAAGGTGTAACTAACAACTAACTGCCGGGCTTTGTCGTCCGGTAGTTGAAAATTACGGAGATTTCGGAGAAATTGACTGTAGTAAGAGCTATCCTTCACGTAAAAGAAAAGGTTCACTGACAAGATAGGGTTGGCGACAAACTTTGTCGATACAGAGTGCCACGTAAAACAAGTGAACTAAACAATCGAGGTGTTGACGAAGTCGGAGAGCAAGAAACTGTGGAACAGGCCCCCTATCGAGGCCGGTAACGGCTCTTATATACCCATTGACCTTTTCTGACCCTCCTCCGAGGGAGAGAATTCAGATGTTTATCTTTCGAACATTCGCTGAGTCAGGTGTCCAATCCGCGACTATTTGGCGGACACCTGATGTAAACATTCTCAGCGATTTGTTAGCACTGGGGCGAAAGTCTACTGACCTATCGAAATACAACTGGTAATGTCTTCGTATTTCTTACATGTTTGTTTTTAGAGAGCACCTTGCCTATTTCTCCAGATGTCTCTCTCCTTCCTATCTCTCCTTCATTTGACCTATTTACGATCAGAGGAGATCGGGGAGGAGTAAGTTACGTACAATTAGAACTCCGATTCCCCACATAAATAAATATTATTTCTAAATATTTGTTTCGATATTCTTTGATTTCCCATCTTAAAATAAATTATAAAATATGAAAAAAGGTACAGAAAATTTAATTTTGCATAGGCCTATTGTTTAAAGTAATAAATGCAGATTGTAAAGGTTGAAATTAGGTTTAAAGATTGAAAGTGAAGGTTGAAATTTTTTAATCCGGCATGCTGTGTCAGGGAAGACCATGCTTCGGCAGATTTTTTAAGTTTACTTGCCATCCCCTTAACTTTAATCGAATCATATATTGTACCATATTTTTAATTTTTAATAAATTTAAATTCTCTGATTAATTTTAATGCAATATTCTTTTGAATGTTATTAATCAGTATTTTTAATTTTATACGATGATAGCGGCAATACCCAATATTCCCATAGTAATCCATTAAATAAGTTTAGAAAATAAAATTAATAAAAGGAAAAGAACCGAAAGGTTCAATGTTATTATTTTTAATTAAAATTTAATTTTTTATTAGTTTAATTTATTAGGTGATCATATACTAATAAATAATCTAGATATCATTAGAAATGCTATAAGCGTGAATCAGTTGTCCTAATTACTTAAAAGTAGCAACTGGTGCGATGGATAATAACAGGCAATGAGACTTAGTGACATCAATGTCACAAAGACAATCGGTTTATTAACCAATAATTTCCTTTATTGAAAGAGATTTTTTATAGTATTCGATGAGTCAGATAATATTCATATTGGGAGGATAAATCCATTTGATTACTTTTAAAAAAATTTTCTTTCTTTTTCAGTACAAACTAGCACAATCTAAGTCCTGATTTCTTTGATACCTCTTTCCACTTATACATTCTTCGATTTTCAAGGTTCTTTTTATTCTCTGGTTGTTTAAGGTTCTTCTAATGTTAATGTTAGGTTGGACATGTTCCAGCTCGGTCTACTTCTTGATATTTATTTATTTTTGCAAACAACTTACAAAACTTTCTGTCTCGCACAGATGCAAACACGTATGTTTCCACTCTCTCGAGTTCCAGGGCAGACTCTTCTTGACAGAGACATTAACAAAACTGATTGACATCTACATTTTCCAGGCAAGTAAAAAGGCAAGTATAGTTTTCTTAGTTTCTTGTTTTTAAAAAGATTAATCATGTTTCCTCATTGTATGGACGGTGAACTTATTTCACTATACATATGCTATTCTTACACATTAATCGTTTCTCCTTTTCAGATGTCCTCTATTTATTTCTTAATTTTACAAATCAGAGATTTTACACAAAGGAAAACACCCGAATTCCGTATCTTCCAACTTTCAATATTTGGGTAAAGAGTTTTGTGTCCACATAGTAACTAAAGCCAGCATATAAATTGAATAGCCTGTACTGTTAAATTAAGATTATTTCCAAACTGTACAGTATAGCGCAGAAATAGTCTCAATAAAAGAAATATAGGAGGAATAAACGTTATAGGATATACTGAATATCAGTATCTTTTATGACTACTCAAATTGCTTTTTAAAAACTGTAATAGAACATATATTTAATCTCTTTGTGTCGGATGATGCAGATATCAATAATAAATGTCAATAAAAATAGCATTTAGCATTACGGTGTTTGTATAAATAAGAGAATTTTATGTTGCATAGAAATTAATGTCATATATATGTCCTAAAATATGATGTTTCTTTTAACAATATTTATTTTTTTATCAGTAATAGTTTAAAATATTTTTTCTTTAAAGTTATATCTCTAAATGGATTTCTATGTTCTCTAATTTTGTGACATAAAAATTTGAATTAAAATATAAGTATTATTTGATAGGTATAGAGCATTATATTGAATTTAATCTAAAAAAAATATTTTCTTTCTATTATAGCATCAATATGAGAATAATTGGAGCAGCATTCGATATAGTGACTAAGATATTCGAAGAACTAGGAAAGAATGTTGTCAAGTACAATTCATGGTTTTTGATTACTCCGATATTTTTAACTGCCTTCTTAAGTACAGGTTTACAGAAAATTAGATTTGGTATAAGTGAAGATTATTTCATTCCATCTGGTGTTGATATAACCAAATCCCGACTAAAAGCTTTGTTTCCTCTGGATATTTCTTACGAATTTGATCCAGTAAGATTAATTGAACTTTGTTTCTATGGTACAGTTACTATTCAAGCTAGTGATGGAGGATCTGTTCTTCGGCAATCAGTCTTTAACGACGTAATTTATTTAGACAAAAAAATTCGTAATTTAACCGTTAATGATGGAAATGAATGGAGATATGAAGATATTTGTGCCAAAAGGGAAGGAAAATGTTATGAAAATAAGGTTCTCCTTCTAAATAATGACATCGAAAAGATCGAAAACAGAATATTACTCTTGAAATATCCGGTGGAAGAAAATTACAGCGATCATGGAATTCTTTCTTTGGGAGGTGTAACTGTAAACGAAAATAGATACATAATCTCTGCTAAAGCAATAACGTTGTTTTATTTTCTGGATAATACGGATCAGTGGAAAGAGGATACTGCCAGAAAATGGGAAAAACTATTCTTGGAAACAATTGAAAATTTGGAATTTATAAACACTGTAGTTGACAAAGATATATCCATTTCAAGGGAACAAGCCACTTTAGATGTTATATATGCTTCAATAAAATATTTCCCACCATCAATAGTTTTAATGATTTTATTTACACTATTTTCAAGTTTATCTCCGGATTTCCTGACAAGCAAACCGTGGATTGGAATTATATCATCGGTAGCCACTGGAATGAGTTTGGGATCTGGTTTTGGTTTATTATCATATTTTGGAATAACAATAACATCAGCTGCAATTATTGTCCCATTTCTTGTTTTAGGTAACAATTTTTAAGTTTATTGATTTGAATAGATTAAATTTTAATTTTATATGTTACAGTCAAAGTATGAAATGTAGGCATTGTATTGAATGCCTGGCGTTTTTAGGCAAAGTGTGAAACAATTAATATTATATATACTTTGCCTAAGCATTGTATATAATGCCTAACTGATGCTATTTAGGTAAAGTATAAAATACTTCCGCTCAGTGTCGGATCTAAGCTAATTGGATCGATTGCATCAATCTGGCCCCGCGTTGATGAAAAATGAAATCATGAAAAGACTAATAAATGAAGATTAATCGTTTAGATTTACTATTATAGCTGGACATTTACATCCTAGCCTTCGAAAATCTAATTTTTAAAAGATCCACAAAAAGAAAATTTTTTGGAAAAATTGAATATAAATGAATTGATTTTATTTTATCTCTTGGAACAGTATACTGAAGTAGATGAAACTCGCATTTTTAATGTAAATATAAGACCGAAAGATCTTAGCCATACGAAATGAACTGAATAAAATGATGTTTGATAAAACTTGTTATTTTGCAAATTCCTAAATGGAATTTGCAGAATATCAAGTGAGTATATTTTAAAATGATGTGATTTTCAACAAGTGAATCATTAATTCTCTTCTTCTCAGGAATGTTATCGAAGATTCTATTCTTATTATTAATAATTGATGAAGATATAGTCAAATATAATAATTAGTCTAAAAACATTTTAAGGTAAATCATACAAAAAACTTCACAGATTTTGATTTTCCCTGGAAAAATATGATTTTTCATGGACAATTTTAAAATGTTCGGCTCACTTTAAAATATTCCTAAAATCTGCTCAAAATATAATTCATCAGATAAATAGTTTTTATTTTTATTTTTGAGAGACAATGAATTAATTATATTTTGCACCCTTTTTGACAAAATTATTGATATTTTTAAAGTTCCTTTTAATTTTCATAAATAAATATTAATTTAACATCTTTTATGTATTTTCATATATTGATTTAATTTGTCCAAAATGAAAATCTCTACATTATGATATAATTATAATAATAATATAATTATATTATTTTGCAATGTTACTGAAATCACATTTGTCATTTGCTGAAAGAA
This sequence comes from Olivierus martensii, assembly GCA_000484575.1. Classification (NCBI taxonomy): domain Eukaryota; kingdom Metazoa; phylum Arthropoda; class Arachnida; order Scorpiones; family Buthidae; genus Olivierus; species Olivierus martensii. The sequence goes on from AYEL01080741.1 coordinate 13,183, forward strand.
GTAACATTCTATCAAATGAAAGTGCTTCAGATACAAATAAATTTTTATTTATTGTCATTGATAAGCAAATTAAATATGTGACTATCTCGAACTCATCGATAACGCTGATTCGTGTATTTTTTAACAGGAACAATTTTTAACGCATATATGCGTTCATATTCCATACCAATAGCTTTAGCTGAGCATTTATGCGTCCATAGCAGTCATAGGATTAAAAATTGCTTATTTATTTATAAACGTTACTTATTTTATTTATACGTATAAGCTACATGTTATAATTTGCACCCTGTTTGACAAAATTATTGATATTTTTAAAATTCCTTTAATAAATAAATTTTAAGTTATCATCTTTCGTGAATTTTCATATGTTGATTTCATGACTCTCTTTTAATAGTTTGCCTAAATTGCATCAGTCATTCCATATAATGTCTAGGTATTATATACAACGCCTAGGCAAGTATATATAATATTAATCGTTTCATACTTTGCCTAAAAACGCCAGGCATTCTATACTAAGCCTGTATTTCATACTTTGCCGGTAACATATATAATAGTTAATAACTTTTTCATATGAAACGAAATAAATAATACTGCGATAAATGATCATTATTCTTGCATTACCGAAGATTAAGATTTTACAATTTTAAAGATCTACATCTTTATATTAATTTCTAGTAAATATATTTGTAAATTCTAAGCGTTTTTGAGTGCTGTCATTAAATAATTAATTTTATTATATCCGGCCACAGCAATTTTTGAAATTATAATGCGAATATACTTAAAATTAAAAGTATTATTTGAGAATGATAAGCAACATTTTATTCAAAATTAAATGTTTATTCCAAGTGATATGATATATTCTGACAAGTTATACATAAATATTTATAAACAAAGTGTGCTTTGTAAACATTATGTTATCTTTTTATATTAATAATTATTTTAATAGCTATATAAAAGCATTCCTGGTGATTATTATGTTTACGACTATTTGACACATGTTAGCTTGAATAACGCCACTGAATCACACAAGTGATACATTTGACGGATGCAACTTTTAGACCCTATCATTCGATATCCAATGCATTATTTAGCTTAAACTCTATATTATCCATAATTGTACTAGTTTGTATGTTAGATGAATTTATATGTTTAGATATAGTATTATGTCATCATTATCAGCAGTTATCAAGCCACTGCAGGATGAAAGACTCTCCAAGAAATTTCAGTTCTTTCTCTCTACAGCCTCTCTGTTCCAACACTATGATGTAAAATTAAGAATCTCATATCTCCATCTGTAATGCGGTCTGTTTCTTGGTCGTTTTTTATCCCTTGGTATCCAGTGAAGTACTTTAGTTTGTCCTCCTGTTATCATTTATTCTAATTATCAGTCCAGCCAAGTCTACTTCTGATTTTTTATCGATATCTTTTGGATTACATCTGTAACTTTTGTTTGACTCTTTACCAAGTATTATGTTTTCTGTCTCTTCTACTTAATCCTAGCATGCCTCTTTCCATATTTCTTTATGTTGTTTGCCGTTTCTGAATAGCTCTTTTCCTTAATGTCCAATAGTATAATAGAATATTAGGATATATACTAAAAGAGCAAAAGTTCAGTTACAAATAGATTTTTCCCATCTTTTTAATATTTAAATATCAAATCTGAAAGTAGCATTAAGATTGTACTTAAAGAAACTTTAGTTTGAAGATAAACATCGTATACTATCGTAAATATGCAAACCTCAGGATGCTGCAAAAGTTGTGCTACCAGAGATTTGTTCTTTCTCATTTTTAATTCTTTGTAATATTGGAATAGACAAATCTGAGAAAAGTGAAATAAACATCGATTATCGGAACCAGTTTCTGCCTGCCTCTGCTTGAGTGCAGACCTGTTTTCTGCTGCTCAGTTTTTGGATAGAAAACTTTGGATTTTTAGTTCTAGACGCTTTTTTATTACCGAATTTTGGTTCCTGGTGTCTTAGTGAATGTTTGTAACTGTTTGTGTTTGCTTTTGTTTGTTTGTTTTACCCGGTGGAATCCGTTTCATCGGGTAGGGTCTGTCCCCCATAGCGTTACAATTGGAAAATTTTGAATTTCGTTTTTCATCTATAATTTTTCAAATTGTTAACCGATTTTCAAAATTTTAAATGTTTTATTCCTTATCCTCGCAGAAAAAGTTGAATCTGAAAAAATATTTCAGATCAGATAATTAGTTATTTTTTTTTTAATTACTCTCGATTTCCATTGGTTTAACACCCAACTGTCAACTTCCACTTTCATTAATTTTTATTCAAAATTTTCAGTGGAGACCCTTCGTTTTTTGATGATTTTAGGTTCTCCTAAGTTCTAGTTTAACTCAATATTTTTAGTTTTTCATATTAGTTCTTAGTTTGGTTTTTATTCCTTTTTTAGTTTTGGCCAATCCCGACTCTTTATTTGAAATTCTAGGTAACTGTTGGTTCTGTTACATATTTTATTTAATCATAAGTTATTTTTCTGGTTAGATTTTCGATGTTTTCGTTTTATTTTCACTATTTCTTCGTTTTTTCTGGTGTTTTTTGGATTTTTTGACCAGTATGGAATTGTCTCCTGAGTCTTATCCTGAATACCCAAAATATTTTCATATTAGTAATGAATCTAATGTTGAGTTATTTCAAAAACAATTTTTTGAAAATTTTGATATAAGGTTTGACTATTTCCAATCTAACCTTGACCGTAGTAAGATTAAATCTGAAAACAAAGATTCAACTAATTCTTCTGTTAACCGCATGAAAGCTTTTTCATGAATATATTGACTACATAAACAAGGTCATTGATAACATTAAGGGACAACATAATAAGGAACTTGCTACAATGGCTTCTGCTCAAGTGACTACTACGCAAGTGGTTAATAAAGTTAAATCTCAATCTAAGCTTGGTGATGACATATTCAATAAGTCTACTTTCTGCTCTAAATTTCAGTTTAAACCCAAACAGGGAGAAAAGTTTTCTCCATTTATTGTTGAGCTTTCACTCGAGTTGAAATATTTGGCGATCACAAGGTGATGTGATCTGCTTTGAGTAGCAGAGTTTTCGATTAAGGGTTATTTTGGTGTTAGGAAGTGCACTAATTATTGGTCTTTTGGTCATACCAAGACCCATTGTAAACAAACTGACCCAGTTTTTGGTGCCTGTGATAATATAGGTCATTGCTCCAAGGATTGTTCTAATGATTCTAGTAAGTTTAAGTGCGTTAACTGTAGTAAATATAATAGTAGTTATAAAAATGCTAGTGATAAGGTCAATGATAATCATAATTCTTGGGATCCTGTTGCTTTGTGCATCAACATCAGGTTGAGATAGAAAAATCAAAAGTAGTTGATACTTATGCTTTGTTTCTTTTTATGTGTTGTTTGGCTTGCTTGGGAATTGAGTGTCTTTCTGTTTTGTCTTTTGTTTTCCGTTTTGTTTTGCTGGTTTTTTCTTCTTTTCTCTTGTCTTTGTTTTTGTCTCTCGGTCTGGGGCCTTTTTGTGTTTTGTTTTTTTTCCTGGGCTTTGTTTCTTTTTGCTTGTTGGTATTATATTGTGCCTATGGGCTTGTTTCCTTTTTATTCTTGTTTTTTCCTCCTTCTGTGTTTCCTTTCTTTCTCTTTCCTTTTGCTCTTTGACCTATTTTGTTATCTCCTTTGGTTTCGTCTTCGGCTGTTCCTCTGGTATTGCATTTTCTTCTGTGTTGTTTTGTTGTCTTTCTGTTTTCCTCTTCTTGTTTTGTTTTGTCTATTCCTTTTCTGCTCTTCTTTTCTGTCTCTGTTTAGTTTTGTGTATGCCTTTGTCCTTTTGTTAGCGGCAATCAAAGTTGTCCTCCCCTTATACTGTTTGGGCACCCCTAATTTTGGCTTCCCATATTTGGGCTTTTAAATTGATAACCTACGGCTGTCGTTGGTTTCTCCATTGTAGTTTTTTATTCCTTCTATTGCTCTTTGAACCCAGAAAAGTTATATTGAATTCTTTAACACTCCTTCCTTTCCTGGTTTTCTTTTTCCTCCCTTCTGCGTATGTGCCTGTGTGTGAGTGAGTGTGTGATTGTTTATGTCTTCTAACGAACATCTCTACATGCGCAATAAAGCACATACACAAAAAATACACAGTAATTTATTATAAACCCTCTCTTGGGCATAGCTTACATTCTTCATATATATCTCTTTGAACCCCTTTGTATCTTATTGAATGGTAAGGGGCTCACCAATGCTTTGACTGTGACTTAATAAAAAAACATCGTTTATCGGATTCTTTTGATTATTTTCTGGCCTGCTGTTGGCATAAAAGTAGCATTAAGTCAATTTGTTAAAACATGTAAGAAAAGTATGAAATTTGATGGCACCAAGGTTAAGGGTTTACTTTCAGGATATTCTCCATATAGAACTCAAGAAAGAACTCATATAGAACTCAAGAAAGTTTGTTGAATATTTTCGTGCTTATAAGTTCGGAAGATCTCTCAAGGTACCTGCAAATCATGACGGGATTATTTACTAGGCATATTATTCTTGAGCATAGAGATTCCAACTACTGCTTTCTAAAGTAAATAAAAATTATTTAAAATTTCGTAATTTATTATGAAAAATGTTTGTGCGTACTGAGAGTCAAATATCCTTAATCCGGCCCTGCTGAAAATAACCACTATCGATAAGCTTGGCTGCGTACATGGCTTGTTTTCGAAATTGCAGAAATCAGTGGAGGGAAAATTTCAAGAGGAATTGTAATCAACAGGCTTGTAGATGTAGATATAAAGGGAGGAGCCTGCACAGCCCAAACACTGCGATCACCAATTGTCTATTGTGCACCCCAATCAAATCATCCCAAAAGAAGACCCGTCTTTAAAACAAACGACAGTATTTTCCTCTATGGGACAGTAGCTAGATCTTCTGGAACAAGAAAATACATCCTAAAAGATCACGCTTCAGGCAAGAAAGGGCCACACATTCACACAAAATGTGAAGAGGAGTTTCCTCCTCATCCTGACCCCTCGTTCTACAAATAGGATTATTAACAAGCCCAATCAAGCGAAAATGTCTACTAAGGTGACAGTGCCTGTAAGAAGCCCTGTAACGATCCTAACTTCATGTTTGTTCAGTGAAAGCAACTCTTTAGTTCGCTGAGCAGATCAACCCATACGATCCTAACTTCATGATTGTTCAGTGAAAGCAACTCTTTAGTTCGCTGAGCAGATCAACCCAAAATGAGAGCTTTCGCCTGCTGAAGACAAGACATAGACCTTCAGGAAATGAGATGCTGGGTCGCCAAATATTCTCGACAACCCACCCAGCAGCATCAGGTCCTATGCCTAAGGCAGGCTCAGGTCCAGAAAAGGAGCGAGAAGCCCCTTCCTTAGCAACCCCATCGGCAACCTCATTGCCCACAATCCCCTTGTGCCCCGGCACCCAAACAAACTACACCCTGTTCTTTGTGACTAGTTCTTCAATAAGAAGACGACATTCCCAAACAAGCTTAGAAACAAAGCGGGAACTATCAAGCGCCTTAAGAGCAGCCTGACTATCAGATAGGATATAGAAATGTTTACAAACATAACCCCTATCAAGATTAATTCTAACACTCGCAGAAATAGCAAACATTTCTTCCTGAAAGTCAGTGGAAAATCGCCCAAGGGAATAGGAATAAGATATCCGCGTCCCCTCGCAATAAACCCCCGCCACAACTCTAGTAGTGGTTTTAGAACCATCCATATACAGACCAAACCACCTTTGATACTGCACCCAAATCCCCCTCCCCAGCTCTCCAAACTGGGAAAAATAACAGTGAAGGGCCGAAAGAAGAAGTTAAATTTAGGCATCATGTAATCCTTAACCATCCCAAGAATGTTATATTGTAATCTGTCCCACTCAAAAGATAACTCCTCCATTTTGTGGGTTTAAGAAATCCCTCTCCCAGAAGAATGGAGCCTATAATAGTCCTCCCGGGCACTCGCCTTAAAAATCAAATGCAAAGGTGGAATGCCCAAGAGGATTTCAAGAGAATCAACAAGCTTAGTAAAGTGGATCTTTTTCTGAAAAACCAACCTGTTTCCAATTCAGAAAAAAATGTTTGAATTAGCATTTTCAACAAATTTTCGTGTCCCTAAATTTATAAAGTCCTGATAGAAACATGGTTCTAATATAATTTTACGAGATTATATTAATTTGATCATTTTATTAATAATGACTATTGAATTATTAATCATGGCGTATCATGCGACTATTGAATTAGACCCTAAAATATTTTAGGGTTTAATTCAATAGTCTCATGATACGCCATGATTCATGTATTTTTCTCTTTTTAATTTAGCTACTGCTTAGCGTGGAAAGTTCAAACATGGTGCATTAGATACCCAATGAAGTTCTCTAATTGAGTTTTGACTGAAATTTTCCTATTCAGCGGATACTGAAGTACAAACATTTAATTGATCACAAAATAGAAAAATTCGTAATATGTTTAGATGCAGCCGGTCCACGCCAAGTCCTGATTCCAACAATAGGACTTATAATAATCTAAAACCACTTGCTTGTGCTGTAACATCAACTTCTCATGTAGATGTATGGAAAGAAAAATTTGAATGGGTATGTTCATGGAAATTTTTTAAAATAAATGAAAAACATAAAGCTGTTTCAGTGATACCATGTTGTAAAAAAGGCTGGTTGCTAACAATAAGTGTATCCATTCATTTGTGGACATACATGAAAAAAAGGCTTAAAATTTCTACTGATGAACAGATTAAATCAAGATAGTCTAGAAAATAATTTTGCAATTATTTGTAGCAAAGGTGTGTATAGAAACAGATCTAATTGATTACAGTTTGGATCTGCTATTCAAGCAGTAATGGCAATCATATACTACATCCTACTTTATTCATAAACTGTGAACCAGATTTTGATGTTCTTTTGAGCACATTAAACAAGGATCAAATAAATGCTTCAAATAAAATATTATTTGCTTCGGATCAAATTAATCCTTGTGATAATTTTGAAATCTCTATAGATGAGTCACAATCTTCAGTTGTAAACAACAATGTTGATCTAGTTGAGAAAAATGCATTAACCTATGTTGCAGCTATGTAGCTCATAAAGTTATAAAGAAGTTAGATGATTGCAAACCTTGTGCTCATATATTAACTCAACCTGAAGAGCTGAATGAGTTGACATTATTAATATATTTTTAAAAAAATATCAGAAAAATGTAAGCTGTTATATCCATCACCGGATTTACTAACTTGAATTTGGCAAAATTTTTGAAAAGGAAACTAACAATTTGCATAAACCTGGAATTGTAAAAAGAATATACAGTAATTTAAGCAAAATATTTCTTGACTTTTTAAATCAGCATGCTGAACATGCAAGACAATTAAATGAAAAAACATAGATACTTATATAAATGTCATGTTTTTTGCTCATATAAAAAGAACGAATTTATCATTTGAATTTTATCAACAAAGAAAATAATTTTATTTTAATTGTTGATATACTTACAATGATAATCTACCATTGTAATTCATTATATTGTATATAAAACATATCTGTATTGTAAAAATATCAATTAAAAATCTTATAAACTCGATTGTTTATCAAAATATATTGTTTTAGTAATTTATTCGGTATTAAGTAATAATTCAATAATAATTAATATTCTTATATAGTATCTTTTTCTTTGTTTACTTCTTAGTAAATGTATACAGTTTGCTTACCTATACAGAAAACTTGGCATAAGATAAGTCGACAGATCGATCGACGTGCATTGCCAACAAAGAGAAAGAGTGTGCATTGCTGCCAAGATCCAGATAAAAAAAAAAGCAGAAAAACAAGCTTACATATCTCATATTTTTAATATTACACTTTTAAGAATTTTATTGATTGAATTTATTAAAATATTCTAAATTTATAAAGAAAAAAATTCAGTATAAAATAAAGAAAAATTTCTCCACAAACAAACAACATTTTATGGATAAATGTTTGAACATCTTTCAACAACAACAACAGGTGATCTCCATTAAAAAAAAAAAATTCTGTTTTAGTAAATGTTGCTGCTTCATTAAATTAATTGATACTATAATAAATATAAAACTTAAAAAAAGAACAACAATTTAATCTAGTATCTATCAACAATCTTAAATGATTTTTTTTTAATCTATAATATCATAATTCGATAATCTTAGGAAAATAATTTTTTTTATATATATATACGACAAATTAAAAACAAATATTGATTTAATAAAGAAAAAAGTTTGTTATTCATTCTTTAATATAAAATAATTACAGTACATTCATCCATTTTTTTTTTTTGTAGTTATTTAAATTTTTTTTCTTCAGTATATGTAGATTTAAATCATTTAATAAAGCTTATATGCAGAATAATGTGCGGAAAATATAAATTTTTTTTTTTTATCGTTCTTCCTTTCCATTTAAGAGAACTGGAAGCTAGAACGAGTAAAAAAAATATTTATTTGGTTTTATATCGATGATATGAATCATAATTTTTAAAAAAATGTGATTTATATCATCGATATAAAACAAACAAAAAAAATCTTTTTTACAATAATTAAATTTTTAATTGATTAAAATGTGGAATAACTTAAGCAAACAACGAAAATTGATAGAAGTAAACGTAATTTTATTTTATTTTTATTTTTTTAAAGCAAATACTGCATATAAATATTAAACGACTGAAATTATAAATATAATTTATTTATTTATTTATTTTGTTGAGGCTGAACTCGGTACTAATAATGAATTATAAAATCGAAACAGATTTCAATATACATTACTGCAAGGCTAAGTAGAATGTTTTCATTCTATAAAATAAGGAGAGGCATCTTTAAAATGTAAAATTATGTTTAAACTGATATGTAAACTTGTTTTAATAAATTGTGTTAAGCACATTGTTTTTGTATCTTGAATTATTTAACGAATTTTTTAATGAAATTCAGTAAGGTCTAATCCTTGAATATGACATTGATGACGTATTAATAAGTAAAAAAAAATAGTATTTTTATTTCAGATAGTATATCTGCTATAAAAGTAATAGCATTCAAACTTTGATTTTTCCTTAATGATTAATAATTTTTGAATTACTTAATTGATTTTTATTGATTTATCAATGTAAAATATTATCATCAATATAAAAAAAATTGTTTTGATATTCTAATTTTTTAGTTTTACCGCATTTACTGGTGTCGAATTGCTAATTATAATCAGCAATTCGACACCAGTAAAAATCATTTTCTACTATCATTTTCAGAATTTTACTTCGCTAATTGATGCAACGCGAAACTTGCAGACAAAATGTTGAATTTTGATTAACAAATAGAATAAAAAAATGAATGAAAATACAAAAATAGCATAATAGTAACAGATAAGCATTAATATATTTTCAATATATTTTTCATGTGTATTATGTATAAAGTTAAATACATGCAGCGTAAAATTTGCGTTGTTTATTAAATGCTAAAATATGTAACTTTAGCATGAAAGAAAATATGAATTAGTGTTTATGATAAAACACTAATTCATATTTTTTTTATATAATGCGTATAGAAATTTTTTAATGCTTTGCATAAATAACTATTCTGTCATCTACAGAAATTATAATGAATTAGTGAATCATAGTATCGGCAGGGCCGGATATGAGCCGATTAGAGCGATTGTATCCAATCGGGCCCCGCGATAAGTTAAAATAAAATCATGAAAAAGCTAATAAACGAAGAATAATGGTTTAGATTTACTATTATGATTGGGCTTTTATACCCCAGCCTTCGAACATCTAATTTTTGTAGGTCCACAAAAAGAAAAATTTTTAATTAAAAAATTGAATGTGAACGAATCGATTTATCTTATATCTCTTGAAACACGTAGAAAGAAATTTTCTATGTATATTCACTGTTTTTGCAAATTCCAATGTATTCTTAACTAATATTCTGAAAATATTTTCTGAGCACTCAAATAAATCAACGGTTAGTGAAGTGTTTTTAGTTAGAATTAAGTACGCGTTTCAGATAGTATATCTGCTATAAAAGTAATAGCATTCAAACTTTGATTTTTCCTTAATGATTAATAATTTTTGAATTACTTAATTGATTTTTATTGTGAATGTTACCAGAAAATATCGAAAAAAGTTTCACAGTTTAAATGAATAACAAAAAGTTATTAGTTGATCTTAAATTTATGATTGAAATAGATGAAAGTCGCATTTTTTATTTAAATATAAGGTTGGAAGAGTCTTAGCAAGAGGAAATGGGTTATAAGTGTAATTTGTAGAGTAATGAGTGAGTATTTTTTAAAATGATATATGATATGGCAACAAGCGAATCATTAATTCTGTTCTTATCAGGAATGTTATCGAAGGTTCTACTGTTATATATTGATAATTGATGAAGATATAACGAATCTCAATCATTAGTTTATAGTCATTTTCAAGTAAATTATTCAAAATACTTCATAGATTTTGATTTTTCCTGGATAAATATGAAGAGAATTTTAAAATGTTCGGGTCACTTAAAAATATTCTAAAAATCTGCTTTAAATATAATTCATCAAACAAATAATTTTTTTATTTCTGAGACAATGAATCAACTATATTTTACACCCCATTTGATAAAATTATTGACGTTTTTAAAGTTACTTTTAGTTTTCATAAAAAAGTATTAATTTAATCTTTTTTGTGTATTTTCATATGTTGATTTAATTTGCCCAAAATGAAAAGCTGAAAATCTTCCATAACGCCTATATATCATAATTATAATATTTTACCATGTTACTGCGATCACTTTCGTCATTTATTGAAAGAAGTAACATTCTGTCAAATAGAAATTGCTTTTGATACAAGTAAATTTGTTATTTATTGTTATTAATAAGAAAATAAATCTATAATATATCTATTATCTCAAACACATTTTTTTGCATATTTTACGCTCCCTTTCCAATCAGGGAGATTACTAAAGCTTTTTGCATATTTTACGCCCCCTTTCCAATCAGGAAGATTACTAAGGGACGGTGCCAGTTCCAACCACGGGCTGCACCAACACTCGTGGAGGGGGGCCGGATGGTGGAGGACGGGGATCACCGGGCCGGGCCCAGTATCCCGAAAAAATCCAGGACCAGACCCGGGACGCGAACCCGGGTCCTCCTGAGTGGCACGCCGACAGCGCTACCACTCGGTCATCCGGCCGCCAAATCTCAAACACTGATAATGTTGATCCTTGTGTGATTAAGCCACCATATCTCACAACGGATATACTGTATCTGGCTGCGGCCACTTGTAAAGCCCATTTTTTTTTTGCATATTTTCACAGTGAGAATATCTTTTTGTTTCTGTCTGATTTACGTTTGGAAGAAGAAAAAAACGATATAAATCCACTATTAAATTATATAAAGATAAAATAATATAACAGAAATTATACAGACTATAGCTTACAGAGATATTTATTCATATGAAACATTAATCTTCAATAATTCGATTAAATTTCTTTTTTTTGTATCAATTTCTTTTAAATTACATTAAATATGAAATTCGAAATATCTATTTGTGATTTTTTATGTTGTTTTTTTTGTAGGCATTAAAAAATAAATAAAATATTTTTGTATGTATTTTCGAAAGATATATTGTTTTTCCTTTAAAACGAAATATTGCACATTCAAGAGGAATTTGAGGTACTGCGCTTCAAGAGTTGAAGAAATCCCATGTAAGAAAAGCAATAAAATATAAAATGTATAGAGAATAGCAAATAGAATAGATTACTATAAACTTTCCTACTTGAAATGAGTTTTAAAAAAATATCAAGAATATTCTTGAATATAAAAATCATTTACGAGGATTCTAGTAGGAGGAAGAAACTTATATATAAAAAAAATAAGCGTTTTTTTTTTTATTTATAAATAATGGACGATAAGGACAGGATGCAGAAATCATGTCGTATTTTAGAAGATTTTCCATTGTCTGAAATTGTTTTCTGGATTTAACTCAAAACTGAAAAAATATATAATTGTTTTTATTTATTATTTTGAAGAGTGTAACAAAATTAAATATTATGTAGGCTAAATTATCGGATTTAATACTTGAAAATATATAATGCTGGCTGTCATCTGTAGAATCTCATCAGCATGGCAATCAAGAGAGAGAGAGAAAGCTTTTAACTTTGAATGACACTCCACAACTTTCAGGGGAATCCGGGAAGAGCGTCGATACTCATCAGTTTCATAATTGCTATTATGGGAATAGCCAGCTTGAATTAAATAAGGAATGGACCAAATAGAAATAGATAGAAATTCTTTAATTCACTCCTCATTTAATTCGACTTGATTGAGCGGTTTTTTTGAATGCGGGATTGAGCAATTCAGTCTAAAACATTCCTTTTCTTTTATGCAATGATTCTCATTTCTTTGGAGTCACAATTTTCTAACATAATGGTTTCCAGCCTGTGATAGGTGTACCCTGCCCTAGGGGTACGCGGCGTAGGGGTTGGGGTTTGCGGAAATAATATTGGTGACGGTGGAAAACACCAAAAAAAAGGAGTTAAAATGTATTTGTGAATTATTAATATAATAAAAGCAATAATTGTTTAATATTCGATCTTTATAAATAAATTTGCTTAAGAAATACCCAATGCAAAGATCGCCTGGTGGGTAGCTTTTCTGCACTGAGAGTAATTCCTAGGCGTGCTCATAGGGGCGCTGTAACTAAAAAGAATTTCAGAGTTTCAATGAGAGTTGGCTACGTTACTTGTTAGTGAAGATCTTTGCTTCCAAGTTCCATACGAAGTAATGACCTTGACGATTTATATTTTTTGTAGCTTGAACATATCCAATTATTCCATTATTTCTTAGGCTTAGAAAACTAATGTTGCACGTTAATCTAGTTAATAAAACTTTTTCAAATTTGTTAAAAATTTCAATTTACTGATAGTTTATTACCATATTTTATGTTTAACAAATTTTAATAGTATGTCATGAATTCTCATATATATTTTTCTTTATTTTTATTGTTTTCCGATTTTTATTTTATAGTCGCCATTATGTACACTCAACTCGTTGCTTACGATAACAATGTTTCTCATTCGTAAGCTGGCATTCCATTGGTCGAATTTTTGTCATTTCGCAAAGCGGGACGGCAAAATTTTTAACTTCTGAAGTCTACTTATTTTCATCATCTTTGACAGCAAAAATAACGCTATCCTGCCTCTTTATCGATAATTCTATCATCCTTTGTCACATTTGTGAACCAGACCTTAGAATATACTGTATATATATTTTTTGTACGAAAGTTTATTGCAGTGACGTAATTTTCATAAAAGGGTTTTGAGAAGTCACTTGTCTTATTAGAGAATATTAATGGTTTAATAAGTTGGGGTCCTTTTTGTATGATTAGCATGAAAACTTTCTGAAACAGGAATATTTTCATAGATGTATCTTAAATAGTTTTCAATTTATATTTTTTGAAGTTAATCGATTATTATTCTTTGTATTTAAATCCTTTGCTTTGTAACCCACGTTCTTTCAGGAAATCTAATATTTTGACACAGACAAAGCAAAAGATTGGTAAATTTTGCAAACAGCATAACAGTATGATATTTTTGAGATTTTGAAAATTAAATTTGCATTTTGTGCAAAATCAAAACGGAATAGAATTAGAATATTTAAAGATTCTGTCAAAAAAGAATGTGTTTTCATGCAAAAGAGCCTCGTGATGTGAAAATTGGAGGAATAAAGGCTACAAACTATATTATGCCCCCATTTTTTCAAAAACATTATGCATCAGAAAAAGAAATACAATTCATCAAATGTACTAACAATATCGTATTTCTTGCCCGTATTGTAGTTTCATTGGAATCAGTTGTAGTTTTATAACTACATGGTTTTATCAGATCATTGTCAATATCCGCTTTCATCTGCACATCTTTAAAGGAAATATTTTAAATAATAAACATTACAGATTTGAATCTTTAAAAATGCTCTTTTATTTGATCGAATGATTATGCCAGCTAAATCTCTTCATTTAAATCCATTTTAAAATGAATAATATGATGTTAGAGGACATTTATTCCTCGTTTTAGAGGCCTCTTTGAGCAAAATATAGGACTGTCCTTTTATAATGAATAGTTATTAATATTCTCAAAAGTTTTTAACAACTTAGTTCCAATAAAAGATGTTATGAAGTATGCATTATAGTCGGAATTGATTACAATACATAATTTATTATAATAACTTGAAATCATTTTTCTAGATTATTATTTTAGTCATTATGTCCGTGGGGTGTCATTGGTCATTAATGTTTTAATTTTAATTCCTAAGTAAAAAAAAATTTTAACTTAGGAATTAAAATTAATCTTAAAATAAATCTTTTAATTCCTGTGCAAGTGTTTACATGAAATAATATTATTAAAGTTCACTAAGTTTCAATAAAAATTATTTTAAAATTATTAGATATTTATTTTTTTGAAATTTTAACTTAACTTTTTCCTATTTATTTTTTTTTTTTTTTGCATATTTTACTCCCCCTTTCCAATCAGGGAGATTACTAAGGGGGCGGGGCCAGTTCCAACCCCTTTCCAATCAGGGAGATTACTAAGGGGGCGGGGCCAGTTTCCAACACGGAGACTGCACCCACACCCGTGGAAGGGGGCCGGATGGTGAAGGACGAGGATCACCCTACCCACACCCGTGGAGGTGGGCCGGATGGTGAAGGACGGGGATCACCAGGCCGGTTTAAATATATTATAGATATCAGTTAGGTATTATTTGATATCATTATGGGAACATTATTTTAAGATACAGTATATTGAAATGGTTCTAGGGTAATTGATACAGTAGTAGTAATAAAACAGGGAGGAGCCTACCCAGCCCAAGCACCGCGAACAACAATGGTCTATTGTGCACTAATTGATACAAATAAATTTACACCCTAAACTGATTAAACTTTTAAAATAAAAATATTTAATATTTTATGTGTAGTATTTGTTGTTTTATAATTTAGCAGGTACTGATGTACTGAACATATCGTGAATAGGTTCAAAAATCTGTTTTAATCAATAGAGAGTATTTTTTTTAATTCTTCATTTTTTAATTCAAATTTATTATTACTGATTTAAAAAAAAAAGTCTTTTTTAAAATAAACTTGTTTTTTTATAAGGTATTGGTATGGATGACACATTTGTCATGCTATCAGCATGGATCAGAACTGACCAAAGAAACTCTATCGAAGACAGAATTGTTGAAACCTATAAAAGAACTGGAGTGTCCATTACCATCACATCTTTTACTAATGTCGCTTCTTTTGCTATGGCATATATTTTTTTCGACATGGAAATATTCAAACCATTTTGCATAATAATGGCTGTTTGTTTAATATTTGATTACATTTATCAAATTACTTTTATTGGAGCATTTTTAGTTATTTTTGGAAGAGCAGAAGAACGTCGTCTGCATTCAGTCTTTTTCATGCCTATAGATTATCCTTCAACAGGTGAGTAATTTATTCGTAAGATTACATAATTATTTAGTTACTAGGCCTATTCCATGTTATGTTATTAACATAAAATAAAATGAATATGTTATTTCTAGATAGTACTAAAAGCTAAATATATTACGAGATATAAAAACGTAAAATAGAATAAAGAATAGACTATTATTTTATAACAAATTGGATTTTCGTATCAGATATGATATTTTATATATTCTGAGATGTATAAATTAAATGAAAGTAAATCGGCAATACTCTGTATAAATATCGAATTTTTTAATTCAATTTTGTCTTTTTATTGCAAAGTCTAACAAACATTTGAAAATGATATTCAGACATCATCGTAAGGTTCTATCGCCGACAACCGAAGGATGATATGAACTGGGCATCTCTAGTAGACGCTAGGTGGGATCCTTCAGTATAGACGGAGATCACGCTTCTACTCTGAAAGTTGTATATAATTCCTAGATTCAATACATCTAGATTTTTCAGGCCGAATCCGTATCCGGCTCGTTGAATTCCATCTCCCCTGTCAGCTAAACACACCAAAATTCGGTCGGGTTGATCGCATGGAAACACTTCGGACTCAAGTTCCACTCTGGAAAAACCAATTTTGATTCTCCATTCCCATTGCTTGGAACTGTTTTCCTGCAGTTCTGGAAGGCACGTAGTATCCCCGTTCTTCACAATCCGGCTGAGTCTTCCACAAGGGTGGATAGCGTGTTGAAAGCTTGTTTCACTCGCCATTTAGAACACTTCCTCAGTGGAAATAGTGAGATATGTTACAAAATGAACGCTCCAGAGATCGGGGCAGATCAACGACAGATACTGAAATACACTGTCATTTATTATCCACCACCTGGAAAGCGGAGTTAAACCATTTAAATAAATAAGTCTCCATCCTTATCGATCGAGGATATCAATTATTATGATTCTTTTACCATAATGTATTGGATTTGAATAACAAAATCCTCACATAAAGAACTTGATAAGCTACTAAAAATAAGAACTAATAAACAAATAGTCTTTATATATTTTTTATATAATTCGTTAACTGGTTTAGTTCTTTTGAAATCTGTACAAATTCAATAATGAATAATAATAATATAGGAAACTACTTTAACAGTATCACTACAGTAACAACTATAATATCATGAAACTACTTTAACAACTTGTCTATTTACAGTTCTTCGCCTTGATCAGTTTGTGAATAATTAAATCTCACTTTTTAAATAATTTCTCCAAAGCAGACAACTGTTTTCAGTTTCTTGTCTTTTATCGTTCAACTGTAATAGGTCTTTGTTATATACCTCAAAATGAGCTCTGGAATAAATTTATGCAGAGTCACTTTAGCGAAGAATACCTATTTAATGATAATACATAAAAATATTTATTGTTAAATCTTTAATATCAAAACATTTATTATTGTCGCTATTATTGTTGAATGTTTACTCTTATAATTCACCCTACATTATACTGAAAAAAATATAACAAAATATTCGAACATAAAATGAAATTAATGTTATAAATAATTACAGGATTATTATGTTTTTATTCCGTATAATTCAGGAAGACTTTCAGGAAAAAGATTAAATCGTTAGTACGAGGGCGATTCAATAAGTAAGTTACAAATCGTGATTGAAAAGAAATGAATGGAGATAATGACATACAAACAACATTTGTTTTTCAACAATCTCCATACAAATTTAAGCACTTGTCCCACCATTTCATAAGTCCCTTGAAACCTGTGACTTAAAATTCTTTTGGTTGCTGTTGGAACCACGCGCGCACTGCTCTTTCAACCACTTCATCGTCAGGAAAGCGTTCTCCCGAGAAAGATGATGTTTCAAAGGGCCAAACAAGTGGAAATCGCCGGAGTGAGGTTCGGGCTGTAAGGTGGATGTTGGAGGACTTCCCACTTGAATGACCTCAGCGTCGCTTGGTCTGATTGGCACTATGAGGACGGGCATTGTCATGCAGTAGCAACACCCCTTTATTGGGAGGCCTGGTCGTTCCGGCGAATGGCGGCATCGAAGTTTCATCAGAATTGTGCAGTACGAGGCAGACGTAACTGTGTGAACACGTTGCTGGAATTCGGTGAGCAGTACGCCCTGGCAATCCCAGAACACCGTGAACATGACTTTCCCGGCCGATGTTGTTACCTTAAACTTCTTGTGCGCTGGGGACGAAGGATGTTTCCACTGCATGGAGGCACGCTTCGTCTCAGGCTCATAATGGTGCACCCAAGATTCATCACCAGTGACAATCCGAGAAAGCATGTCGTCCCCTTCAACCTGGTAGCGCTGGAGATGCTGCAATGACAAGCCCATTCTCTGGCTTTTGTGTTGTGGTGTAAGCTGGCGTGGCACCCAGCGGGAGCACACTTTATTGAAGCCTAGCTGCTCATGCATCATGTTGTAAGCCTGGCCACGTGAACAACCAATACCGGTTGCTACAGCGTCGACGGTTACCCTCCTCTCTGCTCGGATGATGTCTTCGACGCGCTGCAACGTTTCTGGCGTGGAGATCTCCACAGGCCGACCGGCTCTATGTTCGTCTTCGATATTTGTCCGCCCTTCCGAGAACTACTTCACTCAATTATGGATTGCCTGACGTGACAAGCAATGTTCACCATACACGGGCAGCATTTCCTTGTGATATCCTTTGCTTCCATATGTTTTGCCCACAAAAAACGCACAATGGCACGCTGTTCTATCGTGGTACATGTACTCAGGGGCGACGCCATCTTGTACAGTCATGCGCAAAACGATCATTGTGAGTCACAATAAAACTAGATAGTGCTGCTATCTAGCGGTGACAGTTTCCCGCACTTAATTAAAAAATGAAGGTCGCAACTTCGCAACTTCTATTTGTAACTTACTTATTTAATTACCCTCGAACATTCAAGAATAAACAATTCAATTCTTATTAATTATATGTTAATATATAGGTTTTATGAATTTCTTGTAACATGGAAACCAGATAGAAAAATGTAGTATAAAAAATTTAATATATTAATAAATTATATGCTAATTTTTGTATTTTTTTAAATATTTCTAGAAGGAAGAACATTTCTGAAAAGAATATTTTGTTATGAAAAACGAAATTCATCAAGTGAAAATAACCAGATGACATCATGCTCTGTTATGGATTTTTGGTTGGCATTAAGCAAATTGATGACAAAAAATATTACCAAAATATTTATCATAATATTGTATTTTGTGTACATAGGCCTGATAATATGGGGACTTAATAATTATTTTCTTCAAGCAACATTAAACTTTAATTTAATCGAAGGTTCTTACCGTAGCAATTATTATATGCTTCAAAAGAAATATTATCATCAATATCAATACAGATTGCAACTGTTCATCGATCAAAAACTTGATTATGCCGATCCTGGTGTTCAACGAAAAGTAGAAGAAATGATGCAGAATTTAGAATCTGATCCGCTTATAGCTCATTCTGATTTAACAGGATCATGGCTAAGAATTTATTTGAGGTTTCTTTCCGACGAAAGAAATAAATTGTTTCTTTCAGGATTTAATCTTACTAATTCTGACGATTTCTTGTATATTCTTCGTCATTACTTTCTTAAATTTCCGCTTTTCAAACAGTTTAAGCACGATGTCGCTTTTGATGAAAATTTCACCAGCATCGTAGGTTCTCGGTTTTTTCTGCAGACAAACATCACTCGAGATGATAATCACTTTTACACTCAGTTGACAGATTTCAAGAAGAAATTGGACAAATGTTCATATTCAGTAACTATATATCACCCCCTTTTATACTATTTTGATTTAATCGATTCAATACCTAAAATGTTCCGGCAAACATTTTGTATTGTTATTTCAGTAGTGTTCCTTATATCAGCAATTTTATTACCATGTGTCGTTTCCATTCTTAATGTATTACCATGTGTCGTTTCCATTCTTAATGTATTATTTAGCATTTTTTCTATAAGTACTGGTATCCTGAGTATCATGTTCCTTTGTGATATTGGTCTTAATTTGAATACTACTACCATTTTCCTTATTGTAATTGGTCTTTGTGTAGATTATGCAGCTCACGTTTCGTGTGCGTATGCAGATACCAAAGGAAGCGATCCAAATACACGCTTAATTAATGCAGTCTCTTTGACAGCTATGCCAATCTTGCAAGGCGCTATTACTACAATCTTAGCTTTGGTTCTATGTGTATTGGTTGGTGTAAGGGACTTGACCGAAGATGTAATATTAATTACATTATCTTGTTTCATAGCTGTTGTTCATAGTATTCTGTTTCTTCCAGTAATTATGTCATTATTTGATTCATTTTTGCAAGCAATTTTTGCTTACAATAATCGTCTGAGAAAAAATAAATTTGAGTTAGATATCGGAAAGAATGAAACAACAAAAAATGGAACAGTGAATATTGCATTGGACAGCTTCAAATTTGAACCTCACATGAAAATTAATAATATTTGAATAATATTCAAGATAAAATTATTCTGTTTAAAAACATATAAAATTTAAATTATTATTAATCTGTAAAACATTATTGGAAAATAGCTTGATCTAAATATATATTATTGAAAAAAGTGTTAATTTTAAATATATAGGGTGCGTTCCAAACTTCAATAGACTAATCAATGATGAAAAAAAATTTCAGCATACCGTTCAAAAACTGAACAAGCCAATCAGTGTTGAGCTCATCAGAGAGTCAACATAGTCATCGCTGTCTATAAGTGGTGATTGTGCTGACACTGGCTGACATTGTTTATCCAACATGGCAGAGGAAGTTGCTGATACTAGTTGATAAGATTTTAAATGTTGAATGTAACAAACCATTATCATCGTCGTTATTTATTGGAAAATAAAATTTAGTGCTTTCTAATGATGCTAAAGAAGTTATATCATTTTTTTACCATGTTATCCATCACCATGTTACCATCACTATATTAGCCGCCGATGTCTTATCACTATACCACGCACTCAGCAAAATCGTTCCAGAAATAAACTGATGTTATTTCTGATATCATAAGAGAATAATCATTGATGACTTGCTGTTGAGCTCAGGAATGCACCTATATGTATATATATGTTACGGTAAAAGTGATTAATTGGTGATTATGCATAATAACCGGCAATTATGCATAATCACCAATATCGTGGTGAGTTTGTTAAATTTTACTAAATTTCTCACTTTTTCTGGCGATTTTACATAATTTCCAAATGAGTTCGGTAAGTTTGATAAATTTTGCCAAATATATTACTTTTAAAGCGGTTTTTTCATAACTTACAAAATATATTTCATAAATTTGATAAATATCATTATATTTCGCATCTTTTGTTGTTTCAATGAATAATTTAATTAACGGTTACTGTTATTTCACTTTTAAAACAACTTGTTTGCACTCATTTCTCTTTAATTTCGATTATCTCTAGCCGTTTCAATACCTTTTCAACTTTCTCTTCCACACACTCCTTGCCAAATCCGCATCTTCTTTTAAAAGAAATTCTTTCCATAATCTTCCTGAAGATACGAGTCTGGATGTATCCTTCTACATTTAGGGACAAATCGAGAGATGTGATATGATATTTGTAGTAAGTTGTGGCAATATCATCCCATTATCACATAGGGAATTATCTTTTTACTTAGCGATTACGCATCATGCTCAGTTCATTTACCATTAAGTCATATTTCCTCATTTTTTCATTTACAACTGTTGTAAAAAATCTTGGTTTGTGACACCGATCTCAATAATCCATATAATCTTCTTTTCTTTCTCATAAACAAAAATATTAGGCCTATCATGTTCAAGTTTCATAGATGTCCTTATCCGGATGTCAACTCTGATTTTCACAACTTCATTTCAGATTATTCCTTGAAACGAGTGAGATCTTAATTTCTTTGATCGCTTATAGCCGAACTTATTACATAAATGAAGATGAATGCAACGAACTATTGATACTTCATTACTCGACGAGAGTATATTATTTATCAAATTTACCATCCTAGAAGGCGATTTTGCATAATGTCCTGTAAATCTGATTAATTAAGTACGATTTATCATATTTACTACCATGAACTAGCAGATATGCACAATCTCCAGTAATCAGTAATATATGAAATAAATTTTTCATATTTACAGAAACTATTGGTGATTATGCATAATCACTGGATTAATCACGTTTACCATAATATATTTATATTTTTAAATATATATATTACGGTATTTTATTATTTATTACAATACAGTGTATACACTTATATTCGCTGTATATATTATATAAAAATATATTCCACACATTATATAAAAATTATCAATATTATATAAATAACAAATAAGTTAAATTGCAGTTTAATAATTCTAATAATCAGAAAAGTGATAATTTTAAATAATTCTCAATCAAAAAGGTGGCAAATAGGAAGATATATTTTAGTTGGTAGTACTGAAATATTTGAATGTTGAATTTGGTGGTACGTATTTATGAAAAGGTTGAGAACCACTTAATAATCAGAAAAGTGATAATTTTAAATAATTCTCAATCAAAAAATTGGCAAATAGGAAGATATATTTTAGTTGGTGGTACTGAAATATTTGAATGTTGAATTTGGTGGTACGTATTTATGAAAAGGTTGAGAACCACTTATTTAGATGAAAATTTATACAAATAATCTAGATACGATAAATAGAAACTATCAAATAATTATAAATAATAATATTTATTGTTTGTGATTGAATTTTTATATCAACTAAAAATACTGTATGTAATAAAATTTTATAAAAAATAAATATAATTTATTGAATAAGTATTTTATAAATATCCTGAAAAATTTCTATTATATATTTAATAATATACTGTATATATGTATATAAACCCAAAAATTTTTACAGAAAATTATAAAAAGAAGGCCGGCTTATAAGTGGATACGTTAATAATTTAAAATTTTTTATTAAGTTGTTAAGATTCATCGGATGAGTTATGCCTTCATTTCAGCCTCCTATATTTTTCTGTAAAAATTCTGTAAAACCTCACCAATTCTTTCAATTTCTTCTTTAAAATATTTAGATATGAATGACTATATATAATTTATCATTTCCATGTATTTAAATATTGGGTACTGCAGCAATACGATCAAAAATACATAAATCAATCGCATTTCATCCTCTATATTCTAATATTGCATCCTATGGTAAAGGGAAGATTCATATATTTATTTTTAAAATATATCTATTTTTTCTCTCGATTCAATTATTAAAAATATTCAGCCGTCTGTGAATGTTCTTATTTAAATACATATAAGAATGTTCATTTATCAGGAATTTCATAAATTATATCGGAAATGCGTACGATCTTTTTTAATGAGTAAACATGGCCGCTCTAACCAGATATCATCACTTAATACAGATGTACCAATTATAAATATTTCTTTTCGAAAATTTTTGCCATCTTCTGATAATACCGATCATTTAGAAAATAGGAGTGATTACTCAGATGATTTCGGATATGAGTTTTACGCTTTGGCAGATTGTATGTACTGAGCGATTTCCACATCTCTCACTTGCAGGAAAATTTCGTTGCATATTTTGGTTCTGAATTTTATCCTTTAATTTTTTTTTTCAAAATTCTGTACTTTTATTTAGATTGGAAAATGATTGGAAACTTAAAATTTCTTTGATATTTTCTGCCGAAAAAATTGTTCAATATAATCGTGTTATAAGGAAACGCTACTGGACCCGAAACGATTGCATGTCCTGTTCTTTGTATAGGCTATCTTTCTATTCCCGTCGGGCCGTGAATTTTGTGTGTTAATGTCTGACATTTTTTCTAAGTATCTACCTTGTTTATAATGAAATTGATTTTAATATATTTCAAAAGTTATAAAATAAAACTCATCTCTTATTCATCCTAACATTTGATATTTGGAGTCAGCATCTAAATGAATTTGATTTTTTGTGTTTAAATTAGGAGATCAGCTTATATACGGATCGGCCTTGCATGGGTATAAATGACAATCATTTAATGCATATTTTAGGTTAGGTTAGTTAGATTACGCCGCCATATTCTCATGGGATGTACCGTATCTGGCGAAGGCCACTTGTAAAGCCCATCACAGCTGTCCAATACCTATGATGGGGTCAAGCGGATGGTTGAAGGATGGGGTTCAACGGGCTGGGCCGAGGCGGGTCCGGACCCCTCCTGAAAAAACGCGAGGTGTGGGACCCGGATTTGAACCCGGATCCTCCAGGGTGGTAAGCGCCAAAGCTTTACCACGTGGCCATCCGGGCCGACTCAACGCGTATTTTACATTTCAATATAAACTTGATATTGGAATTTTTAAAAGACTTATTAAAAATATGAAAACCAAATGAAAATTAAAATTAAAAAAATATAGATATATAAGAGCATATTGCAACAGCAGAAGAATAACGTATATAATTGCTCTCACTCTAACGTACTGGCGTACGTTAGAGTGAGAGCAATTTTAAAATTTTATGAAATTGTACTTATAAATTTCAGTCCTGTTAATTAAAATCAAATAATAGCAATATTAATTTATAAGTTTGATATTTTTATTTTATCAATAAGTCTATATTCGAAATTTAATTTCATTTAAAAACAATGCATTGTTAAATGTATTATTCCGAATAATTAATTAACAAAATTTAGAGTAATAAATAAAAAAATCTTTCCTGTTATATATATATATTGGGGTTCTTAGAACCATAAGAAATGCAAAAAATTCACAGTTAACTCATTCTCGAATTGGCCGTTTGAGGGGTATGCGCCCCACATTGGGAACCACTGATCTAAGGGAAATTGTTTGATATGATGGCAGTATGTATTCTGTATCTAGTTCTTTTGGTTTTATGTTCCTTAAGTTTACTATCATAATGTATTGGGTCATGATAAATATTGATGATAAGCAATCAATAGCTATAGGGCATTTTCAACTTGAAAATGCATTTGCTTACAATTTCAGGGTTTTAACAAAACCCCATTGAAAATTGAGAATTATCTATAATTTCTATGGTAATAATTTTAATAATTTATTTTTATTTTGAAGAAATTTCTTTATAATTAGTGAATTAAAAAGAAGTCAAAAATAATTATTTTTACATGAAATGATAAAATTATAATAAGAACTGTTAAGCCCATCTCATACCAAACTAGCTATGTTCTGTCAAGTCCAATTGCATTTGATACATCTGAACTTTTCTTTGTTTTATGGTGATTTCTAATCAGAGATTATTAAATAGGAGGGATAGTTCTGAATCGAACACATTTTGATTCAACTTATTTTAATAAACACAACATATATATTTTTGCACTAAACCAATTAATTACATCTTATTCAGTCATGCCAAAATGCCATTGATTCAACATGCTGAATTTCCTGTTAAACATTATAAATTTTTCATTTAGTGCCTTGGTTAACAATGGCCTGAGATAATGATGTACTTGGTTAACGATGAATGGCTGTAAGAAAAAAATCTCTTGGTTAATGACTCTTGATTATGTGAACCTTTATTGGTAAAGGATGTTGTGGCAACTGCTCATAATCTTAACTTGGAAGTAGAGGAAGATGATGTGGAAGAATTATTGGAGATGCATGACCGAGAACTGACTACTGAGAAGCTAAAAGAATTTTCAAGCAGCAATGTGAAGAAAAGGAAATGGAAATTTCATCTGAAGATGAGGATGGAGAGAAAGAACAAATTATGACTGGAAATCAAAAATGTTTTGGCAAAGTGGAAGTTCAATGTGTTGCTAAGAAATGAAATCCAAACAAATCTGAGGTTATCAGAACTGCAGATCTATTTAATGAAAAGTCCATGCAGTTTATCAGAAACATTTTAAAAAAGAGGCAGAAGCAAACAATTTGACATTTTTTTACATGTCCATTTGTCAAAAAACTCCAGTGAGCCCAATTATCCTTCTGGTGAAAATTAATAATTAAAAACTGTTTTCATGAACAATTTGTTTTATTAATGATAATTTTTTGTAGCAAATAAATGATATTTATCATATTTTTAGAACATTTTAAATCAGTTTAATCTGCATTTTTAATAAGTACCATGGTTGTGGGGAGAAACCAGAACAAATTAATCAATTTTCAATTAAATCTTACGAGGAATCGTGCCTTGGATAATGACAGTAATCTTGGAACGGATTATTGTCATTAACCAAGGCACCACTGTATATCATGAAATTAATTATTGGTAATGCATGAAAAGCATAAAACTTAAGATCTCAAATGAAAGATTAATTTAATTAGAAGTATGAAAAGAGAAATAACTATGTTCACAGAGTAATAACTGCCTAAACTCCTACTAACACATAAAAAGGTAAAAGCACTACCAGCAGTAGAGAAACACATTCATAAAAAACTTTAATGAACAAATGTTTTTGGCTATTTAAAGCCATCTTCAGGTTCATACAAGCATTTAATAATGATATTCTAAAACACTAAACTGTTCAAAAAACGTTTCCTGTTCTAAAGAATTTAAATTAATTTCAAAATAATATAAGCTACATATAAAATATTTAACATCTACAAAAAGGGTTACTATGGTTACATATTGTTGATATGTCGTTACAAATAATATACAGTCAAACCTCTTTAAGCTGCCACCAATGGTTCGAAAGTCCTCTCTGGCAGTAAAGGAGGGTGGCTATTTATGGAGGGTTTATGGTAACGTGTGAGAAAACATGTATAGACTAGAATGACATTGTTTCTCTGCTTTCTGCTATGACTCTCACAGTAAATGTAGATAAAACTTTCCAAATGTTCTCTTCAATTAGCTAAGAATAAATCTAAGAGATTAAAACACAGTTTTCATCAAAATTATCCTTAACTTCGTAACAGTCTATTAAATAAATCCAGAGTTATTACAGGGAAATTTCCAAAAATGGAATTTCCTTCATATTTAAGTAGATCAATATACTTAAATATAATAAGGTATTTTAAATTCGACATTAATTAAATTGTTCGGAAATTAATAAAGAAACCTTAGAAGCTTAAATGTCCATCTTTAAATGTTTGAACATAAAGAATTAGTTTGATGATCATAGAGATCATATTATATTCTTGACCATACTGCTAAATATCATGAAAATTCTGTACCTAGATCATGATATTTTTCAGAATATCTTAGAAATTTGAATTCAGTCATTTTTAGCTGACTGATAACAAGTTAATTGAAGTGGTTTCACATTTGTCATTAATATCTTAACTCTAATAAAAATATTCACGAAAATGTACTAATTAATTGAAAAGTTATTATACAGCTACGATTCTGCTCTCAAATATCTCAATTTTATTTGGAAAGTAGAATAAGTTAAAAATATGAAAATTCTTATGACTCCGTTAATTATGGAAGTTACGCCAGAATGTTTATTTCTTTATTTATAATAAAGTTTTTCGTTCAATAATTAGGACTTTTAAATATTCTTATATGGGAATTAGGTTCGGAAAAGGTTTAAAAAATTAAGATTAATTTGGATTTTTTCGAAAAATGTATTGGCAATATAAGTTAGCATTTAAAAATATATGAAAATTTATCATGTTTCTAGTGAAAAATTTGATAAAATTCTTCTTGGTGAAATCGTAAATTTGGATGTAAAATGAAATTTCAAGAGTTTACAGAGTGAAAATTCTTAAAAACAAGTTACAGTAATTCCAGTTAGTCTCTAACATTACATCTTCTAAGGAAATGAAATTCTCTCAATACATTTTTGATACAGATGATACTATAAATATCTTCTTTGTAATTTCATACCAGAATTTTTATATATCGTAATTTATGCATCAATACTTCTAATTTTTTACAGTAGTTTTAATTAATTTAGTGCATTTAAACTTTTCTCCACAATTAATATAAATAAAGAAAATATCAAACATGATATTAATATTTCAATAATTATTAGCCAGATGTCGATCATTACATAAAACATGACATACATCTCGTAATGGTAGAGTATATTCAACATATATGAACATTGAGATGGAATTTACTGATAATATGAATAATTTTTTAATAAATTTTCAGAATATATAAATATTTTCATATCAGAAATGAATAAATGGAAACTACTGAATTACTAATCTGATTATTTGATGATTGCACTTTAGATTTCTGAATATTTTCTCATAATTATGGAACAAGATTTAAGTGATTATGATTGCTAACACATGAAAATATTCCTGTAACAGTAAGCAAAGAGTAGACGAAATTTGCATATATAGGTGTTTTGCATATGATATAATAATTTAAAGGTATTTCTGCTCTGAAGATAAAGGATTTAGACGATTTTGTCGAATGAAAATCAGGAATTTGGTCTAAATTGCGGATAACATTTTTTACATTTGGTGCCATCTTTTATTCGATAAAAGTACTAACTTAGAATCACGAATAAACTTACATAAGACAGAAGTTTTTAATTAATATGTGATTATTAAATATTCTTAAAAGAACTTTATAAGATATTTTTAAATAGTAGCTTAGAATATTTAGCAATTTAATAAAAATCATACAAAAATTGCAGCGCTCTTCTTTCCTGATAATACTGATAACTATTTTCTATATTCACAAACACGATTAGATTAAGGCCCTTTAGGATCCTTAGCATAAAAATTATTAAGATATTTTATAGTCGGAAGACTAATCTTCCAAAATATATAAAAAAATTAATCCAATATCAATTAGTTTTATTTTTTCGAGTTTTTATTTAAGGGGATCATTTCGGAGCAGTTTCCCTTATTTCTATTGAATAGGATGTTGAATTACTGTTTATTAATTTTGTTAACATTTACTTTTTGTTTAAAATAATTATGAATTATCATATTACATATTATAAGATGGTGAACAGTATAATTTATTTTATAAATGCAGTATATCCATACTTATTCTAATTGGATGCTTCATGAAACATCCAATTACTGTAGATTTTTGGAACATATTATAAATCTGGAAAGGAAATAATTAAAATATAATAAATTAACAAAGACAATAAAACATATGTAGAACAACAGCCATTTTAGATCATATTCAGAATTTGATATTTGAAAACAGAGAGTGTAAAATGAATAGTACATTTTTTATTGAACTATAAGTAATAAAGAGTAATTATTTTTAGTGATGTTTTGATATAAACTGTTGAATTATTTTGATGCTTCCTCGTTATGCTTTCTTCTATGTTAAGAGGTACAAATAATAAGCACTGCCAAAACATGTAAAATGTTATCGTAATCGCTATTTTCTTTCTTTCAAAAAAGAAAGAAAATAGTTTGACATGTCTATAAACAAAATCATATAGACAAAAATGCATTCCTCAACTAATCACATATCGAAAAGGATCAGAACAGGCAGACGTATGATTTCCTTTAATAATTGAGTAGCTTCTAACAACTAAAAAGAAAGAAAATAGTTTGACATGTCTACAAACAAAATCATATAGACAAAAATGCATTCCTCAACTAATCACATATAGAAAAGGATCAGAACAGGCAGACGTATGATTTCCTTTAATAATTGAGTAGCTTCTAACAAGGTTCTATATCCGTACTGAAATTCAACAATTCTTTGAGCATCCGTTTTTCCTGACGCCCATATTAGAAATATCTAAATTTTTATATAAGAATGGAATTATCATGGATACGTGAACGCAATGGAATAGTATACAACCATAAAACTAAAAGCTGTAAATTTAACAAAGAAAACGGACAAAAAGAATAAATTAGTTTTCTTAAGACAAAACTCACGATTTCATGAGAAATAAATCAATCAATGTTTTAAACACATAATGTAAAATATTTTATTACACTGCTCTCCGGATATAACGCTCTCGTTTATATCGTGGATTCGGATATACCGCAGGTGTTTCCTGTTCCCATTCATTTGAAAGAGATTCTGAGAAAAATATAATACTTCGCATAATCGACGTCCATCCGTAACAATTAGTGTTTATGATTTCCCGGCTTTTTTTTATTCCCGGGAATTTCCGGGAAATCCCGGGAACATAAAAGCATTAAAATTTACCAAAATCTAAAAAAGTAGTTATTTATAATTAATATTAATAAAAAATACACAAAAGAAGGATGTAGTCATATTCATAATTCATTACTTGAGATATAAGCCTATGGTTTGAGGAAGTCTTCATACTGGGAATTAATAATATTCTCATGATGACTTTTCCTCAGAATTTCAATCAGAATTTGTTTCCTTTATATACCCTTCACCTGAGGTGTGGCTAGGGTTGATTACTATAGTCTTCCTAGTTTTTCTTCAGATTGTATTCAAGATGCCATTTCTCTAGGGCCATACTAGTTTTCCCTAGATATGTCATGTTCAAAGACACTATTCTCCAAGTTACATTTTGTAACACCAATGTAATTCTCTTCAATATTTAAACTAATATTATTGCAAGGTATCATGTATGTACCTATATTTTTGTAAATTTGTTACTTATTCTTATCGCTCCTAAGCACTTTAAAGATAGTCATGTACCTCTTTCAAGCAAATCTAGTTCCATTCTTTTTTTACTAGCTTCTTAATCTCCTTTAACCTTTCACCTTCATAGGTATTTATACGAACTTTTTTGCCTTGTCCTTCTTTCTCATCCAATACAATAGTCTGAGAAGAATTCATATTTGCATGTCACATACTTTTCATTGTTCTCTTATAGACAGATAGCATAAATTTATAGGAGTATCTTTGGAGTAAACCTTGGTTAATCATCATCATTATTATTATTCCTTGCTTCCATCCTGCATAGGATGAGTCTGAGTCTTGTACAAGAAATTATTCCACTTTTTTCTATCCTCCCACCAGTTTGTCTTTTTTACAGTATTCCATTTCACACCTCTGAGCTCTATCCCTTTTAATAATGTCTTCCCATCTATCTCTTGGTCATCCCCTAGGATGTTTTCCTTGGAACTTCAAACTCAGCATCTGTACTGGTATTCTTTCTCCCGATTGGATGAATGACCAACATATTCTTGTAGGCATAGAAAGCTGAAAAAAAATCAATTTCAGAATAAAGTCATAATGTCTAGTCATATAGCAGAAGTGACAGCATCAGTATTAATATATTAGCATATTTACATCATGTTTTACACTTATGAGACTCAGTCTAATAGACTTTTTCCTATTATTATTATTAACAAAAAATTTAAGTAAAGTCAAAAGATGTAAATTGAAATGACTTAAACCGAGATATGACTGTACATGTAAACAACAGCAATGTATGATATAGATCAGCGCTTCTCAAACTTTTTCATTCAGGACCCCATTTTTCATTACGAGATTTTTCGCAACCCCAGGTATTAAATATGAAATAAAACATACAAGTACATAAATCATTTACACACTTATTAAGATGAATACAATCAACCAACTACCCTGAAAATACATATGTTGTCATACGTTAAATAATGGGCGTTTGTGAAATTATATATAAACTGAAATTCAAATGTTTGAATTTAATTTTAGCGACCCCAATAGGGATGAATTTAATTTTAGCGACCCTTCGTGACCCCATTTGGGGTTGCAACCCATAGTTTGAGAATCACTGATATAGATAATGGGTATGTATCTAATACTATCTAAAGTGACACTACGATATAGTGAAAGCATAAGCATTCTTGACCTGCCTGTTTTAACACACACAAGTATAGTGTCAAAACTATTTGGGATTTGCATTATTTCAAACTTTGCATATAAAGTGAGATTTTAATAAGATTTTTTCTATTGCACTATTTCAAATTTGCACTATTCATATTTATAAATTGCATGCACAATATATACATATAATATAATGTACTGATATAAAAAATTGATATCTAAATTTTAAATATAACTGAGAGAGCTTTAATAAAATTTTATCATTCTGATAATTATCAAAAACAATTTTTTTGCAATCCTCAAAGAGCAATGTAAAGTTTATTAAGTTATTTATTAATTATTCATATATTACTTTGAGCTAACTAACAATAACAAAAAAAAAAAATTTGAAAGAAACCTAAATTTATTATTATTATTTAACTTGAAATAATTTATGTTAAAGATTATGATATATAATGTATAGATTAAATTATTGATGACAAGACAATAAAAAATATATCAAGACCCCACTTTGCATCATTTTGATTTGTGTTTTTTTTCCAAAGTTGAGTTACAAAATTCTGAATTTTAAATCTCTTCCATTATAGTATTGTTGGTGTCTGAAATTACTCTCAAAACTTTGTATTTTGAGACAATTCTCTTGCTCAATTTCAATTTCTCCTACAACTCATTGCTCAATTTGTCCAATCCAGCAGTAAGAAGCTTTCAGCATATTTTTTAGCACAATGTATCAAGAAAATTTGATAATCCTACATTAAACATTTGAAAATATTTAAAACACTTGTATTTAAATTTTATCTTTAAATCAGTATTAATGAATTATACTTGTAAGCTATGGAAAAAAGGATTAATCTATCTTGCATTTCTAAAGAAATCATTATAAATGAGCCTGACTATATCCACTTTTTTTCAAATTATATATCAAACTTAATAAAAATAAAATAATAATTTAAAATAATCAAACTTACCTAATTGCTCCAGCTGAAACTATATGAGATTTACCATCCTTATCACAAACTTCATAACTATATTCTTGTGAATCTAGCCCCAATAATTTTGATTTTTCATTTCCAACAGAACTATATTTAAAATTTAATTTATATTAAAAAAAACATCTTTCAATACAATAATATATATTTCATTATAAAATATGTTAAATTCTATTATGATATTAAACTTTATATGTAAATAAATTTAACAAAACGTTAACTTTTATTTTCCTTCCCTCAAAAGTCGAAAGGCGGGGGGGATTCAGTCGGGACGCTAGTCCCGGGAGAGGCTGTGGAAGAGCGGACCTTTACGGGCCGATCCGCGGCCGAGCTCCCGGCGTGCCGACGCACTTTCTCCCGCCCAGTAGTACGCCGCGACCGGTGGAGCCACTTCTAAGCTTCAGTCGTAAGGACTGGTGGCTGAAGGTGGCCGGCAGTAGTACGCCGCGACCGGTGGAGCCACTTCTAAGCTTCAGTCGTAAGGACTGGTGGCTGGAGGTGGCAGGTGGTGCGCTCCTCGGAGAAACTGCCGGTGTTATATCTGTCCAGTCTGGACGTACGCTCCACCGAGGCACAACCGGGCCCTTAGTGGCCAATCCGCACCCCCCTCGGGGGAACGGGAGATGGACAATTAATAAATTCTTTGATATATAACTATCGTACAGTCTTCAGGATTATATTTTATAATTTTTTGTATCTGCGTGGTAGTTCCCGGGAATACAAAAAGTGTGAAAATCTTACAATTTCCCGGGGTCCCCGGGAAATAAACACTATTCACAATACGAGGATGGATTGCAGAAAAAGGAGATTACGAACCTTCTTGGATAAATTGGACAGCTTTCTCTTATTCTCTAATTTAGAATCACTAAATTAAAAATAAGAGAAGCCGTCGGTTTTAGCGCGGTTGTCTTATAACGTAGGATGGATCACCATCCGCAAACCCGCGTTATAACCGGGGACCACTGTATCAACATAAAACAATTGATTTTTAAATACTTTTAATTTAAAATTTAAAAAAAAAATAGACAAAAATTACAGATTTGTATCCATATTAAATTTTGTGATTTATATTAAATTAGTATGAAAGTTAATATAAACTATAGATGCAGATATATTTAAAACTGAAGAATAGAGATAATTATTGAATTTTAACTAGTAGAAACTAGTAGAATTTTAACTAGTAGTTTTATAACTAGTAGAAAAATTTATATTTATTTTTACCTAACATTATAACAAAAATAATAAATGAAAGATTAGTGGATTATCTGTTCTAAAGATTTTATTAATAAATATGTTTTTCATTTGTACAATTGAAATGTATCTTAATGGAGCATAATTCGATAAAA
The DNA here is from genome assembly GCA_000484575.1 of Olivierus martensii. Taxonomy (NCBI): domain Eukaryota; kingdom Metazoa; phylum Arthropoda; class Arachnida; order Scorpiones; family Buthidae; genus Olivierus; species Olivierus martensii. The sequence goes on from AYEL01080741.1 coordinate 46,602, forward strand.
AGAATTGTAATTTTCATTTAATTTGAGAGTATAGAATATAATTTAATACAATAATAATAACTGTATAATTTTGTTTTATATTGAAACACGATTTATATTAATTACCTTCAATTATGACAATGTTTTTTTATTTCTATTTGGTTGGAATGAAGGATTATAAGAAATATTTAAAGATAATTTTCTTATAATTATATATTAGATTAATAAATTTCAAATATTTCATGATAAATGTCTTCATAAAAATCGATTATCCTTTATATAATTGTAGGAATTTATATTAAACGTTATGCTGATAAAGGAATAATATATAATCCTTTTGGTAAAATTTCCAAGCCATCATACGTTTGGGAAAGATTTTGGCGGATAATCGGGGTTGGCGGTTATCGAAAGCACGTGTAGTAGAGAAATGAAAATTAAAATATAGTACATTTATATTTAGCATCCAAACTTAACTTTTGTAAAAAATTGGATACTTTACAGCAGGGGTGGGCAATTATTTTCTGCCGAGGGCCGGATTAACAATCTTCAGAATGAAGTACGTACCATATATGTATAGTACTATATAGAAAACATGACCATCAGTTATTCTGCTCCTCTGATTTGAGTTCTCTGTAAAACAATGTACACAGCTTACAGTGCAGTCTTCTTACTTGCTCGGTACGTAATAAACGTGGAAACGATCTTGTTCTTATGATCTTAAATTTTCTAAAACCAAGGTGTGAATCAGGCTTAAATAGACACACGGTTATCTGTTAACTCCCTCTCTTCTATCAGCTGGTTACAAATGAATCCAGAGAGCTTTTAATACTGTATACACAGTACTGATGAGCTTCGGAATGTAAGTCACTTTATATGCTCCTGCCTGATTAACGAGGACAAATACAATACCAAAAGGAATATTTGTTTAGACATTTCTGCTGGCAGATCCTGTCTTATCGCAGTTTTACTATCCATTAACATAAGCAAGATCCGTTCCATCAAATTTCTTGGCAGTCATTGAGGGCAACGGCTTAACGAGGGGCGTTTTATCGGGATTTGACTGAATACTATATATACTATTAAGCTAATTTTTTAAAAATATACTAATCTGATGTTTTTGCTTTTCAACAATTCTTATTTTTTTACTCTTAACTTATATAAAATATTAAGTTAATATTTAGCTCTGTGATTTAAAAAAAATCAAGATTTATTATTTAAAAGTAATATTTATAGTTAGAAATCATATCGAAAAACTTTATATCTTCTTATGAAATTAATACATTTTGTAGGAGTTTTATAGGATGTTTCAAAAATCTATTATTATTGTATATAAAGTTCAAAAAGACTTAATAAAAATATATATCAAGTAAATACCTAATTAAAGTTTAAATATTTGATGATATAAGTTTTAAAATTATTACAATTATTACTGATGTTTATTATATTTAATTTATATAAAGTAGATATCTAAGAGATAGAAAAAACATCAATAAATAAATGATAAAATGATTTATTTAATTAAAACAATATGGTTTCATCAAACAAACAGTATATATCTAACATTTAAACAGAAAATTACTATTTACATCAAATAAATTATTATATTAGTGTTATAAATTCTATACTAACGTATATCATTATACGAATATTTATATTGTATATACACTGATATAATAACACACACATATATATATAATATTCTATTAATATGTTTAACAAAAATGAGTAATCAATTAATTTATATCGAAATTTTATAAGGCGGAGTGGGGTAAGTGCACAAAGTTTTTACAAAGTTGGACTTTAAACGAAGGTATTTCAACCTATCGTATAGATATTTGGCAGGGTCGTTAACAATGGCATTCCACAGCTAATACCGTTTAAATCATTTCTGAAAATTTTATATTTGCGACAAAATTGTAAAAATGTCAGCTAATCGGCACTTAACCGAAACGGGGTAAGAGTGTACGTGCGAGTTAAAAAGTTTTGATGTTTATTTACGCACCGTAATTGGCACGAGCAGAATCAGGAACAAATCTACTATAAAATGCTCTTTTGAGATTTATTGTATTGCTATGTTTTCTATTCCTTTCTCTACTGAGTTATTCGGTTCTGTACCTAATTCAAAATTATTGCTTTGGGAATATTTCTTGCAAATGAAATATCTCTGACGAAACGAATCAAGAAGAGACATGAAAACTGAAAGGAAAAGAATGCTATGAACGGCAGCAATAAAACATGCTAAAAATACAATCTTTATAGATATAATCACGTCCTTAGAAGGAACCAACACACAAACAATCAAAGCTAAAACTGTTGTTGAAGCACCTTGTAAAATTGGCATGGTGGTCAAAGAAATAGCATTAATTAAACGCTTATTTGGATCACTTTCTTTGGCAGAATCATACGCACAAGAAATGTGAGCTGCATAATCTACGCAAATTCCAATTACCATGGCAAAAATGGTAACAGAATTAAAGCTCAGGCCGATACCCCAAAGAAACATGAAACTCATGATACCGGCAATAACTGAAAATATACTGAACAGTATGCAAATGATAGTGAGAATACTCGGCAATAAAATGGCCGAAATAATAAAAACAGTCACAATAACGATTGAAAAAGTTTGTAGACACAATTTCGGAATTAAGTCAACTATATCGAAATAGTAAAAGAGAGGATGATATAGAATAATTGAATATGGAACTGCATCCAGTTTCTTCTTAAAATTGGTTAGTTGGCTGTAAAAATGATTAACGTCTAGAGTGTTATTTGTCTGTAGAAAGAAGCGGCAGGAAACAATGCTCGTGTAATTTTTGTCAAAAACAATGTCGTGTAGAAATTGTTTGGCAATTGGAATTTTTAGAAAATATCGACGAAAGACATACAAGAAATCGAATGGATCAGTAAGATTAAATTCTGAAAGAATCAAAGCACTCCTTTTATCCGAAAGAAACTTTAGATAACTTCTCAACCACCATTCTGTTAAATTAGAATGCGCAATAAGAGGATCAGATTCTAAATTTTGAATCATTTTTTCCATTTTCTCTTGAACTCTACGATCAGCATAATCAAGTTTTTCATCGATAAATAGCTGTAACCTGTACTGATAGCGATGATAATATTTCTCTTGAAGTTCATAATAATTATATCGGTAGGATCCTTTAATCATTCCAATATTTAATGTAGCTTCCACAAAGTATTTAGTTAATCCCCATATTGTTATACTTAAATAGATAAAATATAAAAATATTATAAATATTTTCATATTAGGTTTTGTCATCCATCTGCAGAATTTCAACCAAAATATCTGAACTGAAAATGATGGTTTCTTCTCATTTTCATTCGTAGAATCTGGCTGTACATAACAAAACATTTTTCTAAATATTTGTTTTCTGCCTGGAAAAAAGTTTTAAAATATTAATTTCTTACAATAATTGTCTTACGTTTAACAAATGTAAAATATTTAAATTATTTTTGTAATATTTCTGTGTCGAATTTTAAATTCAATAATGTGAACTTAAATTTCAATACAATACAGGCGCTGCTCAAATTAGGAACGCACTAATGAGCCAAAATAGGAGCATTATTTGGGATCGCGGTCAGTTAAGTCAGGATGATTCTGACACCAGGTGTGAAAATTTATCCCGTTCACACCAACACGTGTTTTTAGATGTTTTGGCCCAAAAGAGTTTAAATGTGGGTTAATGGAGCTCACATTTAAACTCACAACTCACACAAACTCACTTAGCCCACATTTAAATGTGGGCTAAGTGCCATTCCGGGTCCAAAGTGTTGGAAAATTTACTGGAATGAACTCACACCCGTTTGTATATAGTAATAATAAAAATTTATACTAATAAAATAAAAGAAGAAAAAAAGATTTCTTTACATAGATGGAAGAACAATGATAAATATACATATATATTTTAGAAACCACACAAACTCACTTAGCCGACATTTAAATGTGGGCTAAGTGCCATTCCGGGTCCAGAGTGTTGGAAAATTTACTGGAATGAACTCACACCCGTTTGTATATAGCAATAATAAAAATTTATACTAATAAAATAAAAGAAGAAAAAAGATTTCTTTACATAGATGGAAGAACAATGATAAATATACATATATATTTTAGAAAAAGAAGGCAAAAGCTAGCTTGGTAAAAACTAAAGAATTCTAATTTAATCAAGATATTCCTATATAAAAAAATGGAGGGATTCTATTCCTCACGCACAAACATACCTTGAGGGAGACTTATCTAGTTTTTCTTCCTTTCTTAAGCTGATCCAAGAATCGAAGCAAGTAGGGTAAGGTGTGGATATTTGGATCACTTAAGCTTTGACCTTTATTTAATCGCATGTACTGCCTTAATATCCACAATTTATATATTGTTTTAAACAGTAAACACTTAGCTTGCATAATCATTACAATCCATAGATTAAAATAAACAGTTATTTGTAAGAACAGAAATTTTAGAGAATGTGGCAAAATGATCCATTTATCCTAATGATAGGGATAAATGAATCAATCAGAATGTTATTTGGATCAGTCAAAATAATGAACTCTAAATTACTTCAATAAATAAACTAATTCACAAAACATTAAAAATTCTAAATTTTATTAATTAATTACATATTAATTATTTTAATTTTAAAAACATTTTCTGCTTCTAAGTCATCTCTTCCTGAGTTTAGGGAATAAATTCGATTTAACGTGGTATAAGGCAGATTTAATGAAGCAGCAGCTTTACGAATAGACAAACCCCTCTTAATGAGATCTGAGGCTTTTTTCATATTTTCTTCAGTCCACTGCTGATATTTGTCCTTGTTTTTATATATATTATGCATCTAAAATTAAAATAATTATTTTAAAAACCTTGATAAAATTTAAAAAAATTAATACAACAAATGAAAAAATCCAGATAAAGGAAATTTTCAATATTACAGGGAATAATATATCTTTTGGTATTTTTCTGCATTAGATGAAAAAATTAGAAAATAAAAACAGCTATCCCATTTAGAGAAATAAGAACACCCCATCTTGTTTATTACACACATGGCTTCTGTTTCAATTCTGAAGTTACCAGTACAATTAATAACATAGAAATACCTTAAGAATCAACCTTTAAATCTTAGAATAGGTCTCTAAGCTCAGCTTTTACTTACCTTTTGGTTAAAAGTTTCTGTAGTAACTTTTCTCTTTGTAACTGTAGAAACAAAAACTCGACAAAGTAGGCCAAACACAACTAAACCTACCAACAGACCACGTTATTCTGAATATACAAGCACATACTAACGGCAAAAATTAAAAACTGCTTAGGATAATCCAAATATCCTACTGATCCACATATCCACACCTTACCCTAAGCTTGAGAAGAGAATGAAAAGAGCTCTGCACAGTACTCAGTGTTCAGTTTGGCGCTCAGTGTCGAGTTCTACACTCAGTGTCCAGTTCGGCGCTTAGTGTCCAGTCAGTACTCTGTGTCCATATTGTGCTCTCTTTGTAGTTGGTGCTTTATTCAGGGATTTTATCCCCTGGTCCATCCAATCACATCAGTGGAGAGAGAGAGGTTCGAACTCACTTATGGCCTTATTTGGTAAAGTTGTACTCCCCTCATCCACTGGGATTGGCAGGTGGACATTATTTTTCTGATCAATAATATTCCAGTTTTGCATTTGTTACGTTCGAACTCACTTATGGCCTTATTTGGTCAAGTTGTACCCCCCTCATCCATTGGGATTGGCAGGTGGACATTATTTTTCTGATCAATAATATTCCAGTTTTGCATTTGTTCTAATATGATTAATGTTTCACTTTTGGATGTGGAGTTTTAAGTAAACAATGAAAATGTAAACGTTCTTTTTTATATTCTGAACAATAAATACAGATAAATCCTGATTTTGTATTTTTCTCTTGATTTCCATCATAATAATATAAAGTAGGGGAAAGTGGGGTAAAACCGGGTGGCTAATGTTTGTCAATGTTCTGACGCTAAGTTACATTATCAAAATTAACAAAAATCGTACATATTGTTACTTAGACATTTTAAAATATAACTGTACTATCAAAAACACATGATAATCACTTTTGACTTTAATATAAAGTTTTAAATCAATTAAATTACACACAATACTTTTACTTATACTTTTATATATATTTCATTATATAAACATCATGAAACTTTATATATGTATATTTTTTCAGTTTTATCATGGCACTATACATTCATTATTACACATTTCCTTTGAGTGCCTACTGGTAATGATTTATACACCATTATCAGAATGATGGAAGTTCTATAATTTTAAAAAGAATCTATAATTTTTGATAGATTAAATAATAATAAAGATGCTTTTGGTAATTTTGAAAAGTCATGGATTTATGATGTTCCCTTATATAATAATCTAAATAGGCATGAAGAATATGTTAGCAACATAGGTAGATCTTACGAATAAGAATAAAAGAGAATTAATATGTTAACATCAAAAATAAAAGATGCAACATTAGGAAGAGATAAAACTGCCTTGACTGAAGGGCCATATAAATATGATGTCAATTTAGAGATAGAGTGGGATTAGGAAAAAGTCTTAAAACCAACTAAAAAAATGCTCAAGAATCTACACTAGAGACTATAGAAATAGTTATGAAAAAACACCATAATATAATAAATCAAAATACAGTGGAATGTCTGTCATCCTGGCAATGATGTATAAATCATTGCTAATAGACAACTCAAAGGGAGTGTGTTATAATGAAAGTATAATACAGCAATAAAACTGAAGAAAAATAATAAAATAATATAAAGTGTTCTAATATTCATTATGGTTTGATGTTTACATAATAAAATATTGTAAAAATATAAGTAAAAATATTGTCTAAACACAAATTATACAGTTTTAAAAAATATCTGTGTGAATATGTATATAACAATATAATGTAATTGAAAAGTTTGAAATTCAAAAAAGTGTTCTAGAAAAGAACTATTGTTGTTTTAGTAAAAAAGAATTTATTCTTTTTGGTTTGTAATGAAATGACACTATCTATAGATTAAAAACATTTTAAAGCAAAATAAAATTTATGCATTAAGTACTGTTAAATAGTAATATTTCTTTTATATATTTTTATTTTACTTTTCTATTGTTTAACTTCCTTTGATGATAATATTTTGATTGGAGATTTTGAAGTCATTAAAATTTAATATCTTTTTAACATTGCTAAAAAGCACTTCAATAAATTTTTGTATAAACCAATATATGATGTTTCTGAATATAAAGATAATATTGATGAGGGTTACTGCAGTCAAAATGCATATTTTATTTAATCATAGAGCAATCACAATTAAAATATGGAAATAAATTTTTTTAATGAATTAATTCTCTTTCTGATGAAGTGCAAATTCATCTATGATAATATACATAACTTATCCAATTTAAGATCACATTTCACAGTTTTTTATCATCACTGTGCAATTTTTTAATAAAATGCTATCATAAAAAAATCAAATTAGAATTTAGTATAACCATGACAAGTGACTTCTTAAATCTCTAGGAGTGAGGATTTCCCATCTTTATGGGGCTTGGATGATGAATCATCCATCTTTATGGGGCTTTGGAGTTAAGAGAATGGGAAACTCTCATTCCTAGAGATTTCAGAAGTCACTAATTATGAAATTGTCACCCATCATTCTACTTACTACTATATCTATGAAAAGAAATTTAACTTAAACTTGATGCTATATAATAAATACTTTACTAAAGAATTAGAAATAAAATCATTTATGCTTCTTAATTACTATATTGTATGATTCAATGAATATTGTTAATTGTAAAATTATATTTAGTTACAATGTAAACTTTCAGCTGTTGAGAAGTATGACTGCACACAAAGTAATAAAATCATACTTTACTCCCCATCTGGTTTTATTTGTTGTTTTATGGAACATTTCAATGCAATAAATCTAACAATTTTGTTTTGGTGCTCATATTTATTCTGACAATGCACTATATATTTTGAAAGATTTTAAAATTATAAAAATTTATTGAAATAAGCTGCATAATGCTCTAACTTTAAATTTGTATTTTTAGTATCTTATTCACAGAGTTGAAGTTTTTTAGTTTTTACAGAGATGAATTAGGGGGTCAACTTATATGAGAATCAGCTTATGCACAAATACATTTAGTAAAACATATAGAAAATATAAATGATGTTAGCTTAGCAAACAAGAATCTCAGAATAATAAATATTTTTTAAGAAATATAGAATTAAATATAATTTAAATTTTATTTTATATGTAAAAAAAATACTTGTAATTTACATTTTGATACCATATTTTAAATGCTAAATAAAGATTTTGTTTGCTAAATGAATTTTATTTTTTTTTAAAAGATTCTCATTTATTGAACAGATACATTTGATATGAAAAGGATAGAAAGTATCAAAGGTTTAACCCTTGAAAGAATGAAGAATGAGAATATTGGAAAGCAAAGAAAAGAGTGCCATAAGAAAATGTGGCAGGCACTAGAGGAAGAGAGAGAACAAATACAGAAATTTTGAGAGTTTCATTAATCAAAATAATTAGATAATTTCAGATAATATTGAAAAAGTCAAGTGCTACAATACAAGTGCTCCTCAAGTTATGAACCAAGAAATTTAATTTTCAAATTTCAGAAAATTTCAAAAACTCTTCAAGAATTTTAAACATATGATTAGCAGTAAGTTCTAGTAACTAATACTGTATAATGTAAAAAATTACATATTTAGTTAACAGATTACAGCAGTATTTCAAGATGGATGCAATTACACCAAAAGAACTTTTGCTTTACACAGTGGACTCGCCTTTTTACGAATCTCCAATTTACAAACTATAGTTTTTATGAACTATTTAGTTGGTCCCAAAAAGTCCCTAATATTAATTCATGCCATTCCCATTTACAAAGTTTTGATTTTATGAACTTTTTTGTATGAGTTCATAAAATCACTACTTGGAATTTTTCAACCAAATTTGTAAAATAAGAATTTTCTAATTGATCCATCTGTGAATATTATAAAACAAGGGATATAAAATTATTTCAGTACTTTTGGAGGAATAATAATAGTGTCTAAATTATGAACAATCCAAGTTACAAACAAAACTTACATATGAATTAAGTTCATAATTTAAGGAGAATATATAGTACAATAATAATACCTTGCTTCATGACGAAATAAAGTAGTTTGAAGAGATGTTACACTTGTTGTTGTATGAGTATTTCCATACATTGGTAGTACTTCCTTATGAATAAAATCTTCAATAAATTGTAATGCTTTTCCTGAAGCCATATAATCACAATATACTACTGCAAAATAAAATATGTCTATTTTCAAAAAATATGTATTATATATTTCAAAAATTTATATGCATACATTATAGTATAGTATATATAAATTACTTCAAAGATTTTTAATACAACAAAATCACTACAAGCTAATTAAATCTTTAATAGCAGAACCTATAAATGCTGAATAGCTTGCAATGATTTTGTTGTATTATACAGGGTGATTCAGAAGGTTGGGGAAAAATTGAAGGAACATGTAAAGGACGCAATTCTAAGCAACAGTTCTTAGAGTCATTTTTGATTTGGGGCTTTGTTAAAAAGATATAACACCTGAAAGTTTTGTGACATCATTTTCTCTAGGTGTTAAAACGTGTAAAATGCCAAAAGTAAGACGAGCCGCAACCATTTTTAGACTGGTTCTAGTACTGGAAGTCTCATAACAGATTAATGAAATACTTTTAGGGTTGGCAACATTTATTATGCAAAGGTTACATCGGCATGGATACAATCGTACAGTGCATACACACAATTATATAAAAGTTGTTCGAAGTGCCTACCACCACATTCAATGCAAACATAGCGTTGTCGAACGAAACGCTGGGAAACTCTCTCAAAAATCCCCAGCATTCCACATACCACATCAGATACATCACAAAACTTTCAGGTGTTATATCTTTTTAATGAAGCCCCAAATCAAAAAATGATCTTAAGAATTTTTGCTTATAATTACCTCCTCTACATGCTTCTTCAATTTTTCTCCAATCTTTTGAATCACTCTATATGTTTAGTATCTAATTATCTGATTATATAATTTTTAACATTTCATTATAGAATCATATATATTAATAGTCAAACATGGCTGGCTGACTGGATGTCCCTTTTTCAGTCGAACCACTGTACCGATTTCTATAAGTATGGTATCGTTAGAAAGGTCTAATTTTCAGATGTCTGCGACAGCCAAAATTATTTGTTATTAATAATTTACAAATTAAAGAATAAAAATTAAATCGAAATTGTAGTTCCTCTAAAAAGACAAAGTCCTCAGATGGCACTGTAACATAATAATGGATGTCATTTTACGAGCAAAGAGACAAACTAAGCACTATGCAGAAATAGATCTTTATTTCAGAAAGAAATAAAGATCTATTTCAACCTCCATACAGAGAGCTGGGAGATTTCTCCAGGTTTGTGTACATAGTTAGGGGAACCATACAGAGAGCCGGGAGATTTCTCCAGGTTTGTGTACATAGTTAGGGGAAAACGGATGGCCGGTGACACAAGCTTAATGCCCTGCCAAGCCAGAGCATCTGTTTTGGTCACATACAGTATAAGGTTACATAAAATAAATTGTCTAAAATTTAAAATAATAATCAATACACAATAAAAATGATAAAAATTGAAATAAAAAAAATAATAATAATAACTACAAAATGTAAATCCTAAACCCTCAAAATCTAAACACACACATCACCACGTGTGTGTTTAGATTTTGACCATGTGTGTTATCGGACCAATGTGAACAACATCTTGTTCACATTGGTCCGATAACACACATGGTCGGTGCCACGAGTTAAATCACCCTGTCACAACAGAGTATCTGTTTCGGTCACTGACAGCAAAAAAGGTACATACAACAAATTATTTGTCAGAGACATAATAATCATAATACATACAAAATAAAATGCTAAAATATAGAAATAAAAAAAATTAAAGTTAACAATTACAATATGTAAATCCTAAACTGGCATAATCCAAAACCTTTAAGCTTGTTTACATTGGTCAGACAACACAGATGGTCAGTGACACGAGTCAAATTACCCTGTCACAACAGAGTATCTGTTTCAGTCACTTATAGCAAAAAAAGTTACATAAAACCAAATTATTTGTCCAAGACGTAAAACAACAACACTTACATAATAAAATGCTACAAATATAGAAATAAAACATAAAGATAATAATTACAATATGTAAATCCTAAACCCACACAATCCAAACCTTTTTTACAATGGACAGAAACACAGATGGTCGGTGACACAAGTTAAATCACCCCGCCACCCTGAGATAACACAGTATCTGTTTCGGTCACTTACAGCAAATGTAAGTGTTGTTGTTTTATGTCTCGGACAAATAATTTGGTTTTATGTAACCTTTTTGCTGTAAGTGACCGAAACAGATACTCTGTTGTGACAGGGTAATTTGACTCGTGTCACTGACCATCTGTGTTGTCTGACCAATGTAAACAAGCTTAAAGGTTTTGGATTATGCCAGTTTAGGATTTACATATTGTAATTGTTAACTTTATTTTTTTTTATTTCTGTATTTTAGCATTTTATTTTGTATGTATTATGATTATTATGTCTCTGACAAATAATTTGTTGTATGTACCTTTTTTGCTGTCAGTGATCGAAACAGATACTCTGTTGTGACAGGGTGATTTAACTCGTGGCACCGACCATGTGTGTTATCGGACCAATGTGAACAAGATGTTGTTCACATTGGTCCGATAACACACATGGTCGGTGCCACGAGTTAAATCACCCTGTCACAACAGAGTATCTGTTTCGATCACTGACAGCAAAAAAGGTACATACAACAAATTATTTGTCAGAGACATAATAATCATAATACATACAAAATAAAATGCTAAAATACAGAAATAAAAAAAAATAAAGTTAACAATTACAATATGTAAATCCTAAACTGGCATAATCCAAAACCTTTAAGCTTGTTTACATTGGTCAGACAACACAGATGGTCAGTGACACGAGTCAAATTACCCTGTCACAACAGAGTATCTGTTTCAGTCACTTATAGCAAAAAAAGTTACATAAAACCAAATTATTTGTCCAAGACGTAAAACAACAACACTTACATAATAAAATGCTACAAATATAGAAATAAAACATAAAGATAATAATTACAATAAGTAAATCCTAAACCCACACAATCCAAACCTTTTTTACAATGGACAGAAACACAGATGGTCGGTGACACAAGTTAAATCACCCCGCCACCCTGAGATAACACAGTATCTGTTTCGGTCACTTACAGCAAATGTAAGTGTTGTTGTTTTATGTCTCGGACAAATAATTTGGTTTTATGTAACCTTTTTGCTCAAAAATAAAAAATAATAATAATAATAACTACAAAATGTAAATCCTAAACCCTCAAAAACTCCCTGAAACGGAACTTAGAGTTAAGATTCTACAATAAAACATTAATTTAAAACTAAATTAATTATTTAAACTAATATTCTATTTAAATCTAAACTTTGTTTAGACTGCATCTACATATTATATAGAGATGATGGAGGCTCAATAGAAAAGCTGAAAATTACTCCTTCTATTAAAGTTTTTGTTTCTTTGATAAATAAATATAATTTGAAAAGATATTTAAATTATATGACTTTTCTTAAAAAGAAAATAAAGTCAAAATTATAATATCAGACTAATTACTTAATTTTATTTCTTTTTTTTTTAGGTAAATGGCAATCAGACTTTAGATGATAATATCTGCGACAATGGAGGACTACAACAAGCGTATAAGGTATGCATAAATCAATATTATAATACGGTATTTTAATATTTTTCATTATTTATTATCATGGAAGTTTCCATATTAATTTAAAACTTGGGTTATGATATTTAGATTATATTTTCAATCTAAATATTATAATTATAATAGACCTATGGAAGATCATTACGAACAATTAAATTTATCAAGTATCATTTATTTTCAAATTTTAATAATTTATAATGATGAAAGTATGTAATATAATCGCTTGAAGTATTCTACCTCGAATGAAAAGCAAGAACTTGCAGTGATGTCCAGTCGTGCATTAATGAAAGGAGAAATTTCTGTGATTTTTCGTCATATAAATATACCAAATATAGAGTAACTAATTGGCTATTAAATAAATAATACTAATATATATATATATTTTTTATTTTCAGTTCAGTTCAATAGTAATTTTAATCTCTCCTTTGCTAATGATGATTATTATATGAGTGAAAGCAACTTCCAATCGTTTTTAATTAAGAATAAATAAAATTTATACTTAATCGGTAGAGAAAAAAATTCATAACTATTATATAATGATTAATTATACTAATCATTAATAATTTATTAATGATTAATTATATTAATCATTAATTATACTAAATCGTTTTCTAAATTAAATAATAAAAATGTTTGTTTAACGATGTAAATGAATAAAAAATTATCTTAATTATTAACTCCGAATCGAATAATTGATTTCTTGATGTTATGTTTGAAAATAATGATAGATTTCGTTAATAAATAACCGACTATTTTTTCATCACCAGAGTTTTTCATTAAATGTTTTCAATTTTTTATACATTATTAGTAACTTATGACAATATGTTTATATAGAATGGATGTTTTGCATTGTATGTAAAATATTGCAAAACAGATATCCTAAATCCTAAATAGAAATAATTTTCATTTAGAATAAATCTTGGGAATGATTTTTAAGTTTGAACTATCAAATATCATAAAGCATGGGTTTATCGAGTCTCTTATGCATATAAAGCTGAGTATAATATTGATGAAGTAAGATAAAATAATAATCTTTATTGAGAACGTCTTCACAGTAATATGCCTTCTATTTGTGAGCAGTTAACTTTCCTGTTTTTTGATAAGACTAATGTTAACAAACTACTAATACAAACTTGCGGTATTTCTTCGACCTATATAGTATACATAATTGTAATCTAATGAGCAAATTTCAAATCTAGAACAGATCCAAAAACATCTAATGATATCCAAAAATTTATAATATATTATGTATATCATATTTACGAAATATTTTTAGAGATCATAAAATCTACAATCAAATCGAAATATCAATTGAAAATGGATAAATTCTAGAAGATAAACAGCCAAATTTCGTCTCCTTTAAATTGAAATAACTAATAGATTTTTACATTTTAATTAATTTACATATTTATAGATGCGAATTCAAGAATTATATCGTCACAGTCTTATTCAATTATATGGCTTCCCTTACGAATTTCATAAATCTATCAAATAGTTCAAAATTTATTAGTTATCATATTATTATTTATTTATTTTCTAATAAATTCTTCTCCATTCAAAATCTCAAAAGCATGAATATTCTTCATTTTTAAATGATTAAAATTACAAGATTAATTGATATGATATCGTCATCTTCAATGGCATGATTTTTCTATTAGATTTCGTAAAAAAAATCATTATTTAGTTCAAAGGATATTAACAAGAGTGTCTCAAAACTTTGAATATTCTCCATTTTTAAATGTTTTAAGCTACAGGATAAAAATATGATCATCTTTAATATAAAATATTTTTTCTGAATTTCATAAAAATCTATTGATTAGTTCAAAAGTTATTAATGGAAATATCCTCTATTCCATCTCCTTCCTTTTTTTGAATGGTATGCGGAACTCAAAAATTTGAGTTCCGCATACCATTCAAAAAATATTAAAAATTTTCAGTACCACCACCATTTTTAAAAAGCATCAAAATAAAAAATATTTATTTTAGTTTTTTAAAACCAAATCATAATTACCGTAATAAAAGTTAAATATTTAATTTATTTAGAAACAAATATCTATCATTATTACTATCATTTCCAAAATTATTACATAAAATCTATATAAAACAATCAAAATATTATAAAAAAATTTTTAATTAAAATTAATGAGAACCTTGAGCTTGTTTTGCAAAAAACAATTTTTTAATATCAGGTTCTAAGTTATTTAGTTTTAAGCATAAATTAGGCTCAAGCTGTGGCGGCTCGCCCATAAGGGCTGCAGAGCTGCAGCCCTCCCATTAAAATGAAAACATTTCTTTTAACATAAATAGCTGGTGCAAAATGGCATTAAAAATTTAATAGCTTTTATCTGCAATTTCTTTAAAATCGTTCTTTTTCCAAATCCAAAAATTTACGAGTGTATTATTTTTAAAATCTTCCATATTGCAAGCATTACATGTTGAAAAATTGCGATTTTAGCACTTTTTCTGATTGTATGAAGAATTAAAAACAGTTTTCTTGAATTGTAATTTAACATTGCATGCTATGGACTGAGCACTCGTACCAGTTCCCACTATTGAGATCTACCGCGAACTATAGAGGGCGCTATGTGCAGGCGCAATTACAGTGGACAATGGCGAGTTCACTGTGATTGGTTCGTATGGTCACGTGGTACAAAGTCTCCATGATGTTTCCAACTTTCAGCATAGTTCAATACATTTGCAATCGTTTTTAATCTATAAAAATATATTATAGGTAAATAAACTCGTATTATTGTTTCCAAGATATTGTTTTTCTTATAATTATTCATTTTTTCTATTTTAAGTTAAGTAAAAGGTTACTTTTAATGTCAATTAACATTATTTATAAAGATTGTATATCGAGTATAGTCTACTTATAATTTATACGAAAATGTTATTTTTCTTATTATTTATCAATTTTTAAACAAATATCATGTCGATATTGTGTTTTGTATATTTATTTAAATTCTTCATTTAGGGGAAACATTTAGGGTCCAAAATGATCCCCTTAAGCAAAAACCCGAAATAATTCAAAATAAGTTATTATTAGATTAATTTTTTTATATATTTTGGAAGACTAATCTTCCCACTATAAAATATCTTACACACTTCCAGGATTATTCATTCGAAATAAGAGAAAAAATAAAAATTCGAAACCTATGCCAAAGGATCATTTCGCACACCCACCTGTCTAAAATGATCCCATAGAGATCATTTTGTCCCAGATACTTACAATTAATAAATAATATTGGATTACTTATTAACTGTAATTAAACAGTAGGTAAAAACACAGCGAAACAAGTTTTATTATATCTACGTAAAATGTTATTCCATATTTATGGAGGTAAAAGAAACATCAGTTAACTAAAATTTTGATACCTTAGAAGGCAGACACTGATTTTCATTTAATCGAAATGCCACATCCCAAAATACACTGACTTAACCTAACTAACAAGGAGAGTACTCGAGGGCCGGAAAACGGAATGAAACGAAATTTATTTCTGTAAGAGTTCTTGACTAGTACTAAAACACAGTAAAAGGTTAGAGGCCAATGGCTAGCCATTATGGAGAAAAATGACCTCGAAGAAAGACGCGACGAAAGTATACCAGTTCGTTATACTAATTAACAACGAGTTGTCGTGGCAGCGTGGTTAAGCAGCAAACTTCCATGCGGTCGGCCCGAGTTCTATTCCCACTAGTTACATTTTTTTTTTTTTTTTGTTCGTATTAGCAGAAATATCAATTGAAAAGGTTAAAAACAGCATTAACTAAATATATTTCATCACTGATGCATGCACGAAAATAAAATTTAAAGGAAATAACCAGACCATAAAACAGTTAATTTTATCACACCCCTATGTGATAATTATAATTAACAAGTAAAATTGAAATGTTAGCAAGAAATAAGAACCCGCTTTTTACATTAGAGTACGAGTAAAACAAGGTTGACTGTGAGAACCCTACTGTAGATCATATTAAAGCAGTTTATAAACACACAGCATTGTGTTTTACTGTTAGCTGTTGGTACGAGTTAGCAGAGATATAATATTGCAACCATCATTCAAGCAAAATGGCAAACAGAAAAATATGGTACTTACGTATTAACGCCACCGCAGCTGCGCAACTTCTGCTGCGGTGGCGTTAATACGTAAGTACCAAAAATATATTTAATTAATGCTGTTTTTAACCTTTTCAATTGATATTTCTGCTAATACGAATAACCAAGAAAAAAAAAATGTAACTAGCGGGAATAGAACCCAGGCCGACCGCATGGAAGTTTGCCGCTTAACCACGCTGCCACGACAACTCGTTGTTAATTAGTATAACGAACTGGTATACTTTCGTCGCGTCTTTCTTCGAGGTCATTTTTCTCCATAATGGCTAGCCATTGGCCTCTAACCTTTTACTGTGTTTTAGTACTATTCAAGAACTCTTACAGAAATAAATTTCGTTTCATTCCGTTTTCCGGCCCTCGAGTCCTCTCCTTGTAAGACATAAGCACCATCTTGTTTGTAGTATTATAAGCTTTGCTGGTTTGTCAACAGGTAATGGTAAAACTTAAGGAAATACAATGGGGGATTGTTTCACCCTGACGGATCATTTTGGACCAGTTTCCCCTAATACTTTTCCACTCATTTTATAATACTATTTTCTTAATATATTATAAACAAAATAACAGAGACATACTTTTTGTGCCCACTGTATAATACTATATTAAGGTTTTCAAGCGAGTCTGATAGTTTTAAGCAAATAATTTGCAGCATGATTATGATGGCAACTCTATATAATGTAATTCTGTAAAGTTGTAATTTTTTTTAATCGTTTTTATTATTCAGGGAATAGTAAGGGAAGCGAATAAAATATGTTTATGTAAATAGTACAGTTTTCTTTTTACGTCTTAAAAATAAATTTATTAAAACTACTTTCTTTTCTTGCTGAATAATTTAAAAAACTGAAATTAAACGATTACGCGCAATTTCTTTGAAAAATAATACGTTTTATTCAGATATTAATTAATGCTATACTATTCTACTCGTCTCTAGCGATCAGCTATAGCGATTAAGCCACGCCCTCTAGCCGCCATGAAGTTTCCATTGTCCACACTGTCTTAATAAAGCCACTGTAGGCGCAATGGCCACGGAAAGGGTAAACAACACAACACAGAAAGGTTGTCAGGATTTGTTATATCTAGCGTTCAATAATCTTGTACGAAATTCTGAAGATTCTCGTATTTTTGAAACCATTAAAACATACTGAAAGGGTTGGTTAGAGATGAAAATGTGGTAAACACGATAACATAAACTTTTTCTTAAATTTAGAAACATTCATGTACCAAATAATAAACATTTTATTAATTATTTTTTGGTTTTACTATGTTAATTTTTTATTAACTTGAATATTATTCGGAATTAGATAATAAATGAATTCCTTCAATGATGATTTCAGCTGAATCTAATTCTTCAGCTTTGGATATATTACTGCTATCGTTGTTTTCATTTTTCAAGCGAGTCTGATAGTTTTAAGCAAATAATTTGCAGCATGATTATGATGGCAACTCTATATAATGTAATTCTGTAAAGTTGTAATTTTTTTTAATCGTTTTTATTATTCAGGGAATAGTAAGGGAAGCGAATAAAATATGTTTATGTAAATAGTACAGTTTTCTTTTTACGTCTTAAAAATAAATTTATTAAAACTACTTTCTTTTCTTGCTGAATAATTTAAAAAACTGAAATTAAACGATTACGCGCAATTTCTTTGAAAAATAATACGTTTTATTCAGATATTAATTAATGCTATACTATTCTACTCGTCTCTAGCGATCAGCTATAGCGATTAAGCCACGCCCTCTAGCCGCCATGAAGTTTCCATTGTCCACACTGTCTTAATAAAGCCACTGTAGGTGCAATGGCCACGGAAAGGGTAAACAACACAACACAGAAAGGTTGTCAGGATTTGTTATATCTAGCGTTCAATAATCTTGTACGAAATTCTGAAGATTCTCGTATTTTTGAAACCATTAAAACATACTGAAAGGGTTGGTTAGAGATGAAAATGTGGTAAACACGATAACATAAACTTTTTCTTAAATTTAGAAACATTCATGTACCAAATAATAAACATTTTATTAATTATTTTTTGGTTTTACTATGTTAATTTTTTATTAACTTGAATATTATTCGGAATTAGATAATAAATGAATTCCTTCAATGATGATTTCAGCTGAATCTAATTCTTCAGCTTTGGATATATTACTGCTATCGTTGTTTTCATTGTTCAAATTATTAATTTTAATTAAATGATAAAACTTGATTGATTTTCCAAGAAATAGTTAATCGTGCCATCAGCAATTCAATATTTTTCTAATAATGTTTTTTACGTTTAAAACACGCTCGTTATATGTATACTTGTATAATGAGTATAATTTGAGTTTTATTGAAAACTTATATTACGTTTACATTATTTTATTACAAAATTACTTATTACAATAATGTGATAAATATACTTATATTACATTGATAAATTTGAAAATTGAAAATTTAAAATACTATGATGTAAATTTTGTAAAGTTTTTCTGTACTGCGTTTTTAAGTAAAAACGCTGCAAGCCATTCCAATTGTGAAAGATACACTCCACAATTAGCTGTTAATTGTTTGAAAATGGTTAGCGTTAAAAGTTAAAGTACTTTAACTTTTCTTACTATTTATTTCCCCTAAATACAGCTTAAATGGAATATGTTCACCAGTCCTCTTTACTTGAATGGACTAGGACTATACTCATTTCTCATTGATCAGAAACAAAGGGAAAAACTAAGTATACAAACTGATAGACTACTTTTTGGTTGAAGAAAAATTTTTGATTTTTATTCTTAAAGAAAAGTATTCTGAAAATTAAGTATATCTTGGGTACGAGATAGACGTATGCTCGTACCTCATACATATATCCAAAATTTCCGTATGTTTACCAGAATTCTCTTACATATATCAACCTTGAAGCTTGTTCATGTGTTGAAAAGATTCACCCTTTGAATAGTTCCAAAAAAATCCACTAGAGGTCATATCGAAGCTTGTCGAATCTCAATAGAAAACTTCTTATAGATTAGTTTGGACAGCATAAAAACCATTGCGCTAGCAATTGCGCATTATGGTGCTAAAACGGCGTACGTCCAGAGTGCAATAAGTTTGGACATTTTTTCTATGACAAAGAGCTCACAAAGGCATTAATTGATATAATGGAGATATGGTTTTAATTTCTTTTTTATACCAGTTTTATATTATTTGAATAAATTATTTAAATATAATTTTTCAAAAATAGTTTATCTGTCACGTACCATTGTAAGTCCATCGCGTACCATAGGTTGAGAATCGCTGCTCTATTCATATCTTCCTAGAAAGATAGATATTATAAGATCTTGTTATCTATCTATATATATATATCGCAGATAGATAGCATGATCCTATAATATCTATGTTCTTAGAAAAATAGGGTAAAAATGAAATTTACTGGTAGTTAATGTTATTCTGGCTTCAATATAATTATAACTTAATAAGTAAATTATATCTTTAAAACATAACATACTTTCGGTAAAAATTCATATTTGTAAATTATTTCTTCCTTAATTTCAGTATAGTATGTTAATAAATAAGGATATATTATATTATTGATGAATAATAAATAAACATACTACATTATTATATTTTTATAGTGAAAGGATTAGGTATAAAGTCAAATTAAACCAGAAAGAATCATTCTATAATATATCATATATATGATTAACAAATGCTATCTGAGTTTTACTTTACAGCAGGGGTTCCCAAAGTGCGGCCCGCAAACCCTAGAAATGCAGCCCGCGATGTCAATCATCCGCAATCTTCAATTCATAGAGATAATTTACATTTTTACAAAAAAATAAATAAATTTTACTATATAATTAAAAATTGTTCAGTTAAAAAAATACATGTATAAGTGCTACCAAAAATGTTTGCATTATTTGGAAGCATTTATTTATGCGCAAAAAACTTTCTCAATCATTAGTAATAATAAGTACAAATTGAGATCAAAATTAACTGATGAACTTTTACAAGTGGTATTAAGGATACATTCAACCAACTTAAAACCAAGGCTCAATGATATTATTAAAAAATAAATAAACAACTGCACAAGTCACACACTTCAGATTGATGAATTTATTATTATTAAATTATTTTATTTTTTAATTTATTTTTGAAATATGTTATTTTAAACAGTTTCTAATAAAAAGTAATTATCATCAAAAATAAAGAACGATTATGCTATAAAATTAATATAAATCTTTCCCTTGTGTCTAATTTTTTATCGATTTGAACATATTTTTCCATAACGCTTTTTTGGCCTGTCAAATATTTTGGAATTTACAATTTGGTCCGTCTAGGCAAAACTTTGGGAACCCTGATCTACAGTAATCAAGTTTGCGCATTAAAAGTTTATTAAAAATAAAATATAAAAAATTATAGTTGCTTTTATAATAAAATTAGCAATCAATAGAAGCAATTTTCTAAGTTTACGGGTTATTACTTTAACTTTCAGTTCATTTGCTATATACTGTACAATCGTTATTCTCTATTTATTTCAGTTGTTATTGAGATAATGATTTTATTTCTTAGCCAAACATGAACAATTGTTCTTTCTTAACTCCTTAATAACTATTCCTTAATAAATACAGCAGAGAATAATAATTGTTTTAATAAGCTATATTTATTTTAGTTGTTATTGAGATAATGAATCCATTTCTCAGTCAAATAATGTGGACATTGTTTTCGAAAACAATCACGTAGCAGAGAATAATAATTGTTATAATAAGCTATATTTATTTTAGTTGTTATCGAGATAATGAATCCATTTCTCAGTCAAATAATGTGGACATTGTTTTCGAAAACAATCACGAGATCAAGTTTCTGATAAGTGATATAAAGCATAAGCAGCATAATGATGAACTTCCTGAAACCAGTCACATGGACGAAATATAAGGTTCAATAATTAGATATTTAACAAACTAATATGTTAACGGTATATTTGGTATGTTTAAAATATTGTGTTATAAGTTCACAACTTTTATCTTTTAATTATTTTTCGTGAAGGCTTAATTTTTAAATTAAAATTTATTGGCGGCCGGATGGCCGTGTGGTAACGCGTTGGCGTACCACGATGGAGGACCCGGGTTTAGGCTTAATTTTTAAATTAAAATTTATTTACAAATTAATTATTTTTGTCTCTTTCCATTTCAAAAAGAAATAAATTACAGTAAGAAATGTAATTTAAAAATTACTTCTCCAATAATCAATATTTTTTAAATTTCAAATCAACGAATTTCAAAATTATAATATTTATTTTTAAAACAATATAAATCAGAAATTTTTAGTTTTACTTTATTCATTTGCATTTTTACCTTAAAATTTTTTGTAATTAAATACGGTATGTTGTAAGTGCCTAATATTATATTTTAAAATTAAAAATTCTCAAATTTAGATATTTTTTTATTCTTAGGCTTATCAACAATATGTAGCAGATCACGGTGAAGAACCTTCTTTACCTGGAATTAACTTTACAAATCTGCAAGTATTTTTTCTTCAATACGCTCAGGTATATGTTATTCTCAACTATATATTATTCAGGTATATTTAATAGTATTATATATTAAATATATAGTACTATAAAATATATTTTAAAATTAATTCTATTGTTATAAATTTAAAAAGTGAACTAATAAAAATCAGAAATTATACAACACAGTATGAATTAGGGTCGAAAACGAGACTAACGAGATTCTTGCTTCAGGTTATATCTGAAAGACGTACCAACACAAAAATGAAATAAGTGGGTGATCGGTTAACGAACAAATCGGATAACGAACACTCGCGAAAGATTTCTTATGTTCGGATAACGAACACCTCAGAATAAACTGTGGGACCCGCGGACTGACAGAATTGACAGGTCGGCCGGATGGCCGCGAGGTAAAGTGTGGCTTATCATCCTGGAGGATCCGAGTCCCACTCCTCCAATTTTTCAGAAGGGGTCCGGGCCCAGCCCCCTTTTTTTGTCAACAGATGACGCCACATTCCATTCAGGTAGAATACTATGTGGCGGGGCGAAACAAGCCCTTCCACAGGCTGCCCACCCCTGCGGAGGGGTCAGCCGGATTGTGGAGGACGGGGATCGACGGGCCGGGCCCGGACCCCATGATAAATATTTTCAAGGGGTGGGGCCCGAGACTCGAACCCGGGTCCATTGTTAATACAAATTCGTTGTTAAATCTAAATTATTATTTAAAATACTTAGGTGTGCCGTAAAATTTAAAAATATTAAAATATGTTCCTCAACAGAAAAAATGTTGAGAATCACTGGTTTAGACGTTTCTATTGGCGGATGGCGTCTTATCGGGGTTTGCCTATTCCATTAACATAGACTGCCACATAAAAATATCTCATGAAGATTTGGCGACTTAACATGAACTCGGAGAGAACTTAAAGTAAATGAAAGATTTATTAAAGAAAATAAGAGAGAGATTTTACAATACTTTTGTCGTAGAATGGCACCTATACCAAGTTGAGGTCAATAGGCTTGGTGATCTCAACCACCACAATGCTATTAATCACTTCCAAAAAATCCTGAAGAGAGAAAAACAATCGACATTGGACAGATTCTTTAAATCTTTAATTTAGATTCTTAAAATTTCTTTCTGCTAAATTTCTTGGTGGTCAGCGAGGGTGGCGGCTTATCGGGGTTTGACTAAATACTGTATATTGTTACTTATTGATAAAAATTTTAACAGGCTTTATTTTAATCTTTGAATTTAAAATGATTCTCAGGAAATTTAATTAATAATAAGTGCTTACGTTAATCTTATTAAAAATTAATGTTTAAATAAAAATCGCTAAATAAACATTCGATATTATATTTATGGATGCATTTAAAATGTAAAAAATAAAATTTTTGATATCAAATTTTTTTAAAACATGAATGAATATGTAAAATGTAAATACGATAAAATTTTAGATGGGTTTATGAGAGATTATGATGGCAAAAAATTTTTAGATTTTGAATTAAAACGTTTCCATTATGAATAAGTATCGTTTGTACTAATTCAGTGGTCTCAAATTCAAATTGCGTGCGGGCCGAATGCGCAATTCGAAAGGAAGAGCCGAATATTTTTAAATAAAATTACTATGAAAGGAAAATATTTTACTGATACAGTAATTACTGATAGCACAGCGGAGGTTGAATACAGTACACTTTAAAACTTCACGTTGTTATTTTATTAACGTTAAATTGTAATAATTTTCTGACTGTAACATGTATTTAAACAAATAGCTAAAACATTTTCGCGGGTCGTACAAAAGCAATTGTGCCAATTTGAGACTACTGTCTAATTGAATTTAAATAGCATTTTTAATAAATATAATCTTAGAATGTTTTCTATTTCATCGATTTTTAATCGATGCTTTAATTTTATTAACAGTAAATAGCTAAAGTAAACATGAATTGATATTGTTCACCTATCTTAATTCATTAGATATTATATTAATTATATAAATATTTTTATATGATTCTCTAGAACGAATTACAGTAATTAAATTCCCATAAAAACCTATGATAAATCGATGATCGGTTAACGAACAAAGGAAACGAATATTGTCTAGGAACGGATTATGTTCGTTAACCGATCACCCACTGTACTAGTATTCACGACGTCGATTATGTTCCTTAACCGATCACCCACTGTAATTGTTAACATTTTCGATTTTATGTATTGATTAATGTTTACTTTTTTATAATTATTTATCAGAATAATAATTTATTTATTACAGAATTTTATCTATATTAGTAATATTTCTGTGATTTTAGAGAAAAATATGCAATGCTATAAATAAAGCTCTTATATATTTAAAATAAAAATACTGCTTATGAAAATATAGATCATTTTAAGCAATTTATTTTATTTTTTACATTCTTTTGTTTTTATTAAAATGTGTACCATATTTGTATTTTAAATAAATCATATTTTTTAATTAAGTTTTCCTACACAGATAGTCCTTGACTTACGACGACGAGATTTAATTCGAATATCCTCATCGTAAGTTGGAGTAGTTATAAGTAGTGTTTCCGGGCGAGAATTCCTTCCCGCCCGTTCCCGGGAATTTTTTTCGTTTTCTCGTTCCCGAATCCCGACAAACTTTTCTCGGGGAATCGGGAAAATCGGCTCCTAGAACCCAGTAATCCCTACAATCGGAAATAAAAGTACTACTCACAATGTATTTTTTGGAAATTTTTCTTATTTATCGCTATGTACAGTTACATTGTGTTACAATATTACATGCCACATATACACGCGCGACACCAAATCAAATCGCACATAACTAGCTAATTTTAGCTCTTGTAAATCGAGCATATTTGATCGAAGAGAACAAAAAAAAGTTTGTATTTACGCAATCCAAGCTTTGATTACAAAGTCATCTACAGGTGAACTAATTAATGAAATCTAAGGTAGTCAAATCCTGGGCTGTGAAAAACAAAGATTTCTCTGTGTAAAAATTTTTTACACAGATTTCTCTGTGTAAAAAAATTAACAAGCTATTTCTGTTTTCCATGATAAATACTTTCCATAAAGTAATTGCCGATACTATCAACCACATTCGATCAGTTTGTTTGCGGCTAACGATTGCGATATATGTTAATACATTGTATGATATACGTAAAATCTCGCTGTATACAATAAGTTTGGTTAAATAAAGTTTGCATTAATTACATTGTTATATTTGGAGAAAACCTAATGTAACAGAAATTCCAGTCAAATGATAACCGTAGGACTCTTGTTTAACTCTCAGGGGAAGATATGCACTAGTCATGAAATTCCGGTCTATCTCCATTTAGGAAATTTTATTTACTTATTTTTTGCATCGACCTTTAGGAGTCTCATAGGAGTGTCTCGAAACCTCTGAAAGATTGCGCTGGGTCTACAAACCTCGTTTGCCCCATCTTTTCTATGGCTTTTATTAATATAATACTGTTATAGCCATTATTACAGATGATTAACGAAAATTAAATGAAAAAGATTATTTCGCATTGTATATATTTGAGAAAACTTTAAATGTAACAGAAATCTACTCAAAATGATACCGTAGTGACCCTTGTTCTCAGGCAAGATATGCACTAGTCATGAAATTCCTGTCTATCTCCATTTAGGAAATTTTATTTACTTATTTTTTGCATCGACCTTTTGTATATAGGATTGTCTTGAAACCTTTGAAAGATTGCAAACCTCGTTTGCCCCACTTTCTCTACGGCTTTTATTAATATTTACTGTTATAGCCATTATTACAGGTAAATGCTCAAAATGCCAACATTAGCAGTGTTTTAACACTGCTAATGTTGGCACTACTAAAACACTACATTATCTCAATAAACATAGCTAGCACAAAACTGCAAAAATCAGATAACAAAAAAAGACGCTTTCATTTATCAGACTATTGGGTCAGGGACATGAGGAACCCACGAAATTGCATTGATCAATCACAGAATTTACGGATGATATTACCGTCGTAAGTCGAGGACTATCTGTATTTTAGAGAAGATACAGTTTACTTTTATCATAAATGATAACATAGCATCTAGATGATTACAATAAAGTTTGAAGAGTGAATATGATGATGATATAATACAGTCAAACCCCGATAAGACGCCATCATCCGTTCGGGGACGATTTTGGCGGCTAATCGGGGTTGGTGGTTTATCGAAAATA
This sequence comes from Olivierus martensii, assembly GCA_000484575.1. Lineage (NCBI taxonomy): Eukaryota > Metazoa > Arthropoda > Arachnida > Scorpiones > Buthidae > Olivierus > Olivierus martensii. Next base: position 73,221 of record AYEL01080741.1, read on the forward strand.
TATGTAGTATAGAAATGAAAATGAACTTCGAATTTATTAAATGTAATAAAATACAGTACATTTATATTTTCATTCAAACTTAACACTTCTAAAAAACTGTATATTTTGCAGTAAATTATATGTGCCGTACTATAGTATGTACAGTATTATATAGAAAACATGCCCATCTGCTGTTTGATCCTCTACTTTGAGTTCTCTGTAAAACACAATATACACAGCTTGCTATACGATATCCTTATTTGCTCGGTACGCAATAAACAATGGAAACGATCTGCTTCTATCTTAAATTTTCTACAACCTAGATGTGAACAGGCTTAAAGAGACACATGATTAACCGTTAATTAACTCTATCTCTCATACCCGCTGGTTGCAAATGAATTCAGAGAGCTTTTAATACTGTATATGCAGTACTGATGAACTTGAGGATTTAAGTCACCTTACTTGCCCCTGGCGGATTAACGAGGACAAATACAATATCAAAAGTTATATTTGTTTAGAACAATGGTTCTCAACCACTGGTCTAAACAAATATAACTTTTGAAACAAACCTTTGAAGATGTACCGCGAAAAATTAAGAATGAATTGTATTTATGTAATTGTATGAATCATATGCAAAATATTAAGAATGAATTGTATTTATGTAATTGTATGAATCATATATACTAATAGTGGAACGTGGTTGGCTGGATAATACTTTTGCAGTCGAACCACTGCACAGATTCCTATAAATAGGTTATCGTTAGAAAAATGTAACCTTCGAATTTCTGCGATAGCCAAAATTTTTTGTCGTTATTCAAAATTTAAAAATTAAGGAATAAATCAAAATTTTTTGTCATTATTCATAATTTAAAAATTAAGGAATAAAAATTAAATTTTAAAATTTACAGTTTCTCTAAAAAGACAAAATCCGTAGGTCGCGCTGTAACTTAATAAGGGCCGCCATTTAATGATCCCGTGTATGAGTATGTTTATATCAAGAAGTGAAGAAGAAGATGTATGTTTGTTTGGTTTGGTTTAGTATCGTAAGGGCCTCCTGTGCAAAACTGCGCCAAGCACAGGGTACGAGTATGTTTGTAATCTGAATGTAATAAATAAGAATAAATACAATAGCATTAATTTGACGAACTTTTTAGAAAGTTACAAGTCATTTTTAAGGCAAAAAGGAATTTGAAAACAACAGAATAAAACTTTAATTTTTATTTTTTATTTTTTTGTTTTTTAATAATGTCGTTTATCTTTAAATATAATTTAATAAATGTTTGGAAAAGACAACAGAATAAAACTTTAATTTTAATTTTTTTTTGTTTTTTAATAATGTCGTTTATCTTTAAATATAATTTAATAAATGTTTGGAAAATAAAAATTTTCGAATACCTTATGCTTGTAATTAGACCAGGGGTTGGTAATAGAATCTTAGGCTGTTGTGATTCATCACAGGAACCACAACAGAACCACACTACGACCACAAAACTGTGAACGGTCGTGAATTATAATTATATTAATACAGGTACTCCTCACTTAACGACCGAGTTCCTTTTTTTTGTCAACAGATGACGCCACATTCCATTCAGGTAGAATACTAAGTGGCGGGGCGGTTCATCACACGAACCACAACAGAACCACACTACGACCACAAAACTGTGGACGGTCGTGAATTATAATTATATTATTACAGGTACTCCTCACTTAACGACCGAGTTCCTTTTTTTGTCAACAGATGACGTCAATTCCATTCAGGTAGAATACTAAGTGGCGGGGCGAAACAAGCCCTTCCACAGGCTGCCCACCCCTGCGGAGGGGTCAGCCGGATTGTGGAGAACGGGGATCGACGGCCGGGCCCGGACCCCATGATAAATATTTTCAAGGGGTGGGACCCGAGACTCGAACCCGGGTCCTCCAGAGTGGAAAGCCGAAGCGTTTCCACGCAGTCAATTCGGCCGACTACCGAGTTCCATTTCCCACGATTTGGTCGTAGAACGAATTGGTCGGTAAGCGAGTAACTTGTTTATATATACTGTATTTAGAACAATTACAGAACGAGTTACTCAAGTTCTCATGGCTGTAAAGACATTTGTATCTTAATTATGCCCAAAGTATTTTTCTTCTTCAGATTTTTGTAACTACGAGTGCGAGAAATTATATGCAATAGAAGTCGTAAGCGACGCAAATGGGTGAAAACGAATTTTCCGTTAAAAAAAAGAAGTCGTAAGTTCGAGCAGTCGTTAAACAGGTAGGTCATTAAGTGAGGAGAACCTGTATAGAAACGCCCAATCTAACTCAGACGGACCTCTAACTGAAGTCTCTCTCAACCGATGTCGCAACGTGTGGTCCTTGTGAGTGAGTCCAGTTAAATTATGCGTTTCTATATTGATATAATTATAATTCACGATCGTCCACAAACCGATCACAGTTTAGTGGTTGTGGTGTAGTTCTGTTGTGGTACGTGTGAATTCGGCCTTAAAAGTATCTGTATAGAAACGCCCAATCTAACTCAGACGGACCTCTAACTGAAGACTCTTTCAACCGATGTCGCAACGTGTGGTCCTTGTGAGTTAGTCTAGTTAAATTATGCGTTTCTATATTGATATAATTATAATTCACGATCGTCCACAAACCGATCACAGTTTAGTGGTTGTGGTGTAGTTCTGTTGTGGTACGTGTGAATTCGGCCTTAAAGGTCTATTTTTTTCCTTTGTTAACAGATGATGCCACTTTCCATTCAGGGTGAATACTAAGTGACGGGGCGAAACAAGCCTCCACATAGGCTTTCCACCCCTGCGGAGGGGCCAGCCTGGAGAACGAGGATCGACGGGCCGGGCCCGGACACCATGATAAATATTTTGAAGGGGGGACCCGAGACTCGAACCTGGGTCCTCCAGAGTGGAAAGCCGAAGCGGCCAATCCCGGCCAACCTTAAAGGTCTATTAAATGTTTTTACTAATATTCATATAATGTATTTTGATTTCAGGTTAGTTCGGGTGCGTTCCAAATCTCAATAGACTAATCAGTGATGAGTAAAAATCTCAGCAAACTATTCCAAAACTCAACAAGCCGTCGGCCGGATTGGCCGGATGGAAACGCTTCGGCTTTCCACTCTGGAGGACCCGAGTTCGAATCCCGGGTCCCACCCATTGAAAATATTTATCATGGGGTCCGGGCCCGGCCCGTCGATCCCCGTCCTCCACAATCCGGCTGACCCCTCCGCAGGGGTGGGCAGCCTGTGGAAGGGCTTGTTTCGCCGCGCCACATAGTAATCTACCTAAATGGAGTGTGGCGTCACCTATTGACAAAAAAAAACTCAACAAGCCAATCAGTGTTGAGTTCATCAGACGCTCAACTCCCCCTCGAGGGGAGTCCAAGGCTTGTTTCGCCGCGCCACATAGTATTCTACCTAAATGGAGTGTGGCGTCACCTGTTGACAAAAGAAAAATTCAACAAGCCAATCAGTGTTGAGTTCATCAGACGCTCAACTCCCCCTCGAGGGGAGTCCGCCTTGACGTGGCGAGGGGGCTTTTGCCGGCAGGCACTATGTCTGTATCTGTGCATCCGCAGCCGGGCCGATAAGGTGTCTGGGTACACTAAGAGACTCCTATGGTCGGCCGGATTGGCCGCGTGGAAACGCTTCGGCTTTCCACTCTGGAGGACCCGGGTTCGAGTCTCGGGTCCCACCCCTTGAAAATATTTATCATGGGGTCCGGGCCCGGCCCGTCGATCCCCGTCCTCCACAATCCGGCTGACCCCTCCGCAGGGGTGGGCAGCCTGTGGAAGGGCTTGTTTCGCCCCGCCACTTAGTATTCTCCCTGAATGGAAAGTGGTGTCATCTGTTAACAAAAAAAAGACTCCTATGTGGGGATGGCATTTTTCCAAGATCCCCACACTGGAAGAAGGTGCGCGTGCAGTAAGCAGAAGTTATAACATTCATTATTGTTTTTTTCATCACCATGTTAGCCGCCGTCTTATCTCCACACGCAAGTTGTTCCAGAAATAAATACCGTGCATGAGATACGGATGCGGCCTTCTTACCTCTAGGCCTGGCAAACCTGAGCGAGTCCGCCGTATTCATATTTCGTTTTGGATCAGAGTGGTGGTCAGGCGAGTCCGCACCCCTAAATGCAGGCAATGATTAAGCCGAGATTATTCTCGCAGACGTTAAGTACCCTGTAGTACCCTAGTAGGTGGAGCAGGGTAAAAGCTTTGGCTACAGTCTCAGAATACGACATGAGAGACGCTCAACACAGTCATCATATCTATAGGTGTTGAGTGTGTTGATACCGGTTTACACCGTTTATCCAACGTCGCTTAAATGCAGGCAATGATTAAGCCGAGATTATTTTCGCAGACGTTAAGTACCCTGTAGTACCCTAGTAGGTGGAGCAGGGGAAAAGCTTTGGCTATAGTCTCAGAATACGACATGAGAGACGCTCAACACAATCATCATATCTATAGGTGTTGAGTGTGTTGATACCGGTTTACACCGTTTATCCAACGTCGCGGAAAATGTAGTTCATACTAGATGATAAGATTTTAAAAGAGTGTAATAAATCATCATCATAGTCGTTGTTTATTGGCAAATACATTTTAGTGCTTTTTAATGAAGTTATAACATTCATTATTGTCTTTTTCATCACCATGTTAGCCGCCATCTTATCACTACACGCAAGTTGTTCCAGAAATAAACTGATATTGAGTTATTTCTGACGTCAAAAGAGAGAAATCTCTGATAACTTACAGTTGAGGTTTGGAACGCACCCTTCCAGAACAGTCAATACTCTGATAGACTTCTTCGGCGGCCGGATGACCTAATAGTAATGCGTTGGCATGCCATACAAGAGGACCCAGGTCCGGCATCATCTGAAAAGTTTTTTCAGGTTTCCAGGCCCGGCGGTCTCCGTCCTTTAACAGTTGGCCCGCTCCAAGGGTGTGAGTGCAGCCGTGGTTGGAACTGGCCCGCCTCTTACTTGTTTTCAACAGTCGGCCCGCTCCAAGGGTGTGAGTGCAGCCGTGGTTGGAACTGGCCCGCCTCTTACTTGTTAGTAATCTTACTGATTGGAAAGGAGCGTAAAAAAATATCGATAGACTCCGTCACCGCAACCCTTCTTCCTGTCGCGTGTGCACACTAAAAGAATACTAATGGTTTATCAAAACCATTTTTTTTGTCAACAGATGACGCCACACTCCATTCAGGTAGATACTTGGCCATCCGGCCGCTTTTTTTGTCAACAGATGACGCCACACTCCATTCAGGTAGAATACTATATCTAGATTAGGTTAGGTTTTTTGTCAACAGATGACGCCACACTCCATTCAGGTAGAATACTATGGTTTTTGTCAACAGATGACGCCACACTCCATTCAGGTAGAATACTATGTGCGGACGAAACAAGCCCTTCTACAGGCTGCCCACCCCTGCGGAGAGATCAGCCAGATTGTGGAGGACGGGGATCGACGGGCCGGGGCCAGATCCCATGATAAATATTTTCAAGAGGTGGGACCCGAGACTCGAACCCGGCACCAGAGTGAAAAGCCGAAGCGTTTCCACGCGGCCAATCCAGCCGACGGGTCCCACCCTTTGAAAATGTTTATCATGAGATCCGAGCTCGGCCATTCTCTACAATCCTAGTGACCCTCTGCTGGGGGAGGGCAGCCTGTGGAAGAGTTTGTTTCATCCCATCACTTACAGTCTGTTCCATTTTGAGATGGCAGTGACGTCACGAACTGACGTCGTCTGGTGGCGTAGCACATAATGGTTATCCTTCTGCCATTAGATATCAAAGTATAAATTCCACATTTTCAATAATTAATCTACTTTTTTGAGCATAAATAGATTAATTAAGACGTTTTGTCGATAAATCTGAAGTCTTTATCATGTCTCTGATATTCTTCTGAATACACTTTATAAAAATTTTTAATTTTATTAGCGATTTTCGTGCATAAATAGATTAATTAAGACGTTTTGCCGATAAATCTGAAGTCTTTGTCTGTCTCTGATATTCTTCTGAATACACTTTATAAAAATTTTTAATTTTATTAGCGATTTTCCATTTAATAAAAAATGGAAAATCGCTAATAAAATATGAGTGCATGAACATTACTATTTTAATAAATAATAAAATTTATTAAAATAGTAATGTTCATGCACTCATATTAAAAGTTATAATAAAAATGTGATTATGTACTGTTTTAATTCTCCCACCACTGCAATGAACTATCGAAAAAATTAACAGAATAATATTTAACACCACTTGACTAATTTTTTATCAAAAGGGAGGTTTTGACACAGATTACTAATACAGATGGGACACTTAGCTAAAAACAAGGAAATTTCAGTACCATAAAAGGAGGTTTTGATTAACGAGGGTTATACTTAACAATTACGGAAAATTTTCGATTAACATAGAATTATGTTGACACTCTTCGTACGAATATCGAGGTGATGGAATAAGCGGGTAAAGTGTTGTTCTCGATAATATCGTCGGTAAGACACTATTGGCATCACAGATTTCTATACCATAGATAGCCTGATTTCTATTGTTCTCCCCCTGACCTATTGACGTTGACCGGAAGCCGTTGAACAAAGGAAACCGCTGGGAACAAAGCCTGAGTCTGCGTTCGTTGAGTCGTTAGTTGAATACATTTCTTGTTATTTGTGATTGCTTTTTTTGTTTTTTTTTTTGCGTTATTGATATATATTGTTTAGCACAGGGCTATCCAAAAGACGGCGCAAGGCTTTCACGATTTGTGATTTAATATTACTTTTTATGTTTTTTTCACTTTTATTTTCGTTATGATCTGCTGAATACTAAATCGATTTTTAAAAAGTATGACGTTATTTAAAAGTTTATATACTCGGGTTGATGCGAATGCCCTTTTTTCTAATTTGGTCCATCTGATAAGTTATTTTTTCTGACATATACGAGATCTTGCCCATGGTATCTTTACGTGTTGGATGATAATTTATACTACTGTTATTATTTGTTTTAAAATTTCCATATTTATCATTTTTTAATTGTAAATTAATATTTTGTGCTATTTTTGTAACGACAATAATTTTATTTAACGAAAACATATACACTCGGTTGCAAAAAAGAATGTATATTAATTCCGGGAGAGTCGCCGCATACGGATTAGATTGCGCACTCCCGCTAATTTAGGCTCCTGCCGACAGAATGCGCGCAGACGCGCAACACGGAAGCGCAGTAGACGCTAGAGAAAAAATGAAGTGGTCCTGTTTGTGTTGTCCTGTTCCTACATATTTTGTAGTGCGTAAACTGAGGTAAGTCTGATATTTTACCTTAATACTTTTCCTCACTTTACACTAAATTCGTATTTGACGTTAAATTACTACAATATGACGAGTGTTTGAGGTTTGCAGCAACAATAAGATTAGCTCTGAATGTTTTCAATCTAGTTTCGCCATCCTGACCGTGAAGGTCTAAGAGCCACGAGGTGTACGTCTCTCCTATATATAATGGGAGAGACGCCGCCATGAAATCCGGTACACATTCCGCACTTTTCTCATTCGGGACACACGCCACACGGAATGAATTATGATTGGAGATGAATTAGAAAGCATTTTTAGCAAAGTTATAGGGTATAGGTATATATGTTTGAGCGTGCATTTGCAAATTAAAAGCACTTGTTTATATGTTCTATGTAATATTTATTTTTTATGCTTATATTTTAAACAATAATTATAAAAGTAAGTAGAAATATGTACATTTTTAACTTTCCTTTTAGGTCCATTTAAAAATGGCGACAGTTTACAAAAGGAAATTAGGAGGAAAACCTCGTGGACAGTGGGACCCTGGGAGGTTACGAGAAGCAATTTCTAGGATAGAGGCAGATATTTCTTTTCGAGAAACAAAAAGATACTATGGGGTACCTGCAAAAACTAATAAAAGGAAGATGGACATACAAGCACTAATGAATGTGTGGGTTTTCAGGCAGTCTTGGACCTGAAAATGAAGAAAGGCTCTTAAAACACATCCAAGCACTTGGTGATGCTGGATTTTGTCAGATCAGAGAGCTGTTAGGAGACTGGCATATGAATTTGCGGTTGCTTTGAATATAAAACATAAATTTAACAACGAGAAAAAAATAGCTGGTTATGATTGGCTTTCGTCTTTTCTTAGGAGACATCCTGAGCTGAGCATTCGCAAAGCAGAGGGTTTGTCAATGGCAAGAGGAAGGGGTTTGACCAGGAAAACAACAGAGAAGTTTTATGATCTTCTAGAGCAGGGGTTCCCAACGGGGTCGGTATCGACCCCCTGGGGGTCGATGAAATTTTAAAGGGGGTCAATGATGATCAAGGGGTCTATTGGGGGTCGATAGCCGAATATGACCGTCGATTAATCGACATAATCAAGATCAAGATCCCATTGATTACAAAAAAATTTATTAATCGATAATTTTTTATAGATATAAAGCTATATCATGTAGTAAGGAAGAAATCATATGAAATAAATATAAGGGGAAAATATGCTAAAATTATTTAATATATTTTAAAAACTAAAAATATTTTTTTAAAATATATTAATTTTTTATGCAATAAGTGAAATATAAAAAAGTAAAACGCAGGAAGAATAGTACAAAAAATAATAAAACATAAATCTAAAAAACCATTTTTTTCAAAACTTTTGTTCATATTTTTAGTCTAATTGTTATCTTTAAGTTATTTATGTATAATTATTTATATTATGATTATGTTGTATGCTGTATATTATAGAAAAAAATGTTAGGGGGTCGATGAAGAAAACCATTTTTTTAAAAGGGGTCAAAGAAAGAAAAAGGTTGGGAATCCCTGTTCTAGAGGAACAGGTAAAAGAACATAAACTTCAGGACAAGCCACAAAATAATCTAATGAAACAGGCCTAAACTTCGCCTATGTTAACTGACTTTCTTATTTTTCAACTTGTACTGTATTTTTCAATTAAAATAAACAAAGCCTATGTTAATTGACTAGATTTTACACTTATAGTATACCCATATATTTCAGTTAGTCTAACCATAGCCATAATTTTACAAATTCTACTTTTCTGTTGCAGTAATATTATAGGTCCTCTGCATTAGAAGAGTAATAAAAATATATAAAATGTAAAGTAGGCTACACACATTAATTTTCTCAAAACTTCTTTACTGAGACAAGATGTTTCAAAAAACACAGTTGCAGCTTACAGAAATCAGTTTGTCTGTTTTTATGACGTGCGGCGTATCACCCTATAGATGCGGCGTGCCACTTGTAACATACGGGATAGACCCCGCAATGTAATGTTTTACAAAAAAATTCTAACGCCTAAGTGATACATGATCAAAATATAACATTTGGTATGCATGTCAGAAACATGACTGGTCATCATATTAATTGCCTAGTTTAATTTTCAGTGCATCATGGGACTTAGTATAATTATTTTAAAAAATGTACGCAATCTCTCCCGGAATTACCTTATCCCTGAAAAATAAAGCAACAACTGCGAAACTCGATAGACAAATACTTTTCAGCTAGATATACATATGATCAGAGCTGCCGAAAGAAATTTCTGATCCGTAACAAGTCTTTCGTCCGGCCCCACTTAAAAAAGTGCATTACTTTGGTTTTAATAAAAAATCATATAAAACATTGAACATTCATTTAAAAAAATGTACAATAAATTCAAAATTCGATACAATACATACCACGAACGGTCTACACTATATAGTTGCAAACTTTACAATCATAAAACCTTCGTCTATCATAATACTGTTATATATAAAATAGTTTATTTTGGCACGACTACTTTTGCTGGTTGACAGTGTGCTCCTGCGGCGGCTTGCGAATTACCGGACACGTTATGTGACACGTCGGGGCCCGACTGTCAGGTTATTTTTGATGTCGGACCTGTGACAAAAGTCTCTCATGTCACCCCCTCTCGGCGGTCCCTGCATATGATTAAATTTTATCATCAATGAACGCACAGGATATATCGAGAATACATGAGAAAGGAAAATCTGGAGCCAATATAAAGTGTCGCTTCCTATATTGGTCTTATATTGACTGGTTTTACTGTTTCATTATGTTAGTAGGCTATGAAGATGCCTCTTCGTCGTTGTTTTGATGTATATTTAAGTTTGTCAGCAGTATTAGCAACTGAGCGAGTTTGAGAAAGGCTGCATCATATACCTATAACAAACCTACATCTGTTTTTTTTTTTTGACAGAGTGTATTTTTAAAATTGCATCTTTAGAAAAAGTTATCTTTAAAAAATTTAAAAATTTGGATGCTGATGCCCCTATAAGAACGGAATAGATTTTGAACACAATGCATTGTTTGTGTGGATAAAGTTAGTAGAAAATTATTTTTATTGAAAAAATAATAAAAAAATAATTAATAATAATTGAAATACAGTATTATTTTATAGATATATTTAGATTTTAATACTGTATACAACCTTTCATTTGTTTCGTTTAATTTTTTTATATTCCATATATTTGACAAATAAAAAAATAAATTAATTAGATATTATTAATTATTTACATATAAATAGATATAAAACATAAATAAAAAATAATTGGTAAATTACGGATAGTTTTTGGAATTTTTGTCTAAATCATTTAAAAAGTAAAATTAGTTTTAATTAATAAATACTTGATTTTAAATGTATAAAATGAATTCAATATTTACATATTTCATGCTATATAATCAATTTTATTTCTTACTTTTATATAAAATTTATGAAGATTAATTAAAGTATGAGGTATCAGTATGTTTTTTATTGAGTGCTAAACACATGCCAAGATAATTGATTTTACTATACGCAAAAAGTTTTATAAACAATTCTGTGTATGATTGTATGATTATTAATAATTCATGTACAGTACAATAATATGAATTTCATAAATCATTTTTTATCATTGATTATATATCAAATACTGTATTGTATTATTATATATCCGTATTACTTAGTTTTCATTGCACTATCTATTCTCATACTTCTATTAAAAAATAAAGCATGTTTTAATGTATATTTAAGAAAATTCAACAAGTACTTTTAATGTAAAGTGAGTTTCATTAATTATTATTTTTTAATTGTAATTTAAAAATATATTTTCTAATGTTATAGTTGTGGTGCGAAGTAACAAGCAAAGAAGGAAATGAGAAGTACATTAAAGACACTCATAGTCCCGGAAAATATAGGTGACCTTAACATATTTAAAAAATTTTTATTTAGTTTTAAGTAATTCAAAATATTATATCCATATGATGCTTTTTATTAAAATTAGAATTGTCTAAACGTCGGCCAATGCCCGACATCTAGACAATTCGCGAAATGGCTAGCCACTTCTAGATTTGGCCAAAGCCCGAAATATACGAGAATTTACGACTATTTCGGGCTTTGGCCGGCAACTTCGCGATGCGCCCGACAATCGATGGTCAAATCGAGAATTGTCCAAGTGGCCAAAGATAGAAGTTTTGCAGAGCTGATCTGTCTGATCATGCAGTTATGGGAGTTGATTATACCAATTCTAACTCACGTTATTATCATTGTGAAAATCTTTTTAATTTAGCCAAAGTAGAAAAAAAATTATTTCGAAAACAAAGAGAAAAGCTAATCACTATTAAAATAGTTTTACTTAAATTGAAAAATTAACGAAAGCAAAAAGTGTCTTTTCAGTTAAAAAATTTTTAATTTAGCCAAAGTAGAAAAAAAATTATTTCGAAAACAAAAAGAAAAGCTAATCACTATTCAAATAGTTTTACTTAAATTGAAAAATTAACGAAAGCAAAAAGTGTCTTTTCAGTTAAAAAACACATCAAAGAAAACAGTAGTAACTGAACGTATTTTTCCACGTTGGTGAAAAAATATTTACTATATTTTTTAAACGAACAATAGATTCATACAAAAAGTTTTATATAAAGCTGAAAACATTTTATATTTATTATTATAAAATATTACCGTCTTTGCAAAAATTGTTCATAAATATGGTATTTCATTTTTATCTTTCTTTTATCTTATGGTAAAATATAAACATAAGTCCATAATGCATTACGATAAATTGGTTACAGAAATCTTGCAAAATGTGGCGTTTCTACCCTTTTCCTTACTCTGAGAGATAATCCCATTCATATTAGTAGGTGGATAAGTTGTATAATCTCTAGCGTCAGTATTATAAGACTAACATGTGACGTGACAGACAATCCCATTCTCGCTGGTGAATGAGTCAAAATTCTCACGAATGCATTCCTCTACTTACCTCCACCAAAATTCTAGCTTTGGCAACTTTTCTTGGACAGTTCTAGAATTGGCCGGTCAAAACACGAAATAATCGTAAATTCTGGTATATTTTGGGCTTTGGTCAAATGACTTGGCCAAACCTAGAAGTGGCCAGCCATTTCGTGAATTGATTATACTTCGGGCATTGGCTGTAACATATATACTTCTAATATGAACAGTTTTATATTGAAAGCTAATTTATTTATTTATCCTTATCTAGAATATCTTTGCAAGAAAAAGAAATAAAAATCTGAAAAGCAGTAAAATTATTTTAGCGTTAAATTATAAATTTATATTTCCTTTTTAATTCAAATAATTCGGTTAACAAAATTTATCAGTATTTGTTATGCTGAAAATTTAATGAAAATAGATAAAAATGTTTCACGAATTTAATTGATAATTTTTTATTTCAGAGCCAATGGTCCCTTACAAAATTCTTATGATTTTGCAAGTGCATTTCATTGTCCAGTAGGAAGCCCTATGAATCCACACAAAAAATGCCAATTATGGGGATGATAACTATATTAAATAATAATTGTTTTGATGTCTTATTTATAAATCAACAGTATTAGTTCTGTAAATAAAACTGAACTAGTCACAATTCCTGTGAATTTTTCCAGTTAACGAACATTTGACATACCAGAGTTGAAAATTATATTTCTACTCGTAATTATGAAATTTAAGCCTGAAAATCAACTAATCTGGGTTAAGAAGCTTTGATGGAACAAAAATTTTGTACAGTATATAAAATATTTAAAAGTTAAAATATTGTTGGATATAGCATCTAATGCATTATTGTTAAAAATTGTTTGTTAGCAGAATATTCTAAGTATCTCAAAATTAATTTATTCTAATCTAAAATTTATCTATATTTATAAAAAGAAAATATTCTAAATCTATTGTTCTTATATACATGAAAATATTGACTTATTATAAAGATATAAAGTATTTTTCTTCTGGCACTTTGTATAAATTTCATTACTTCTAATTATTGATCCAATGAAAGGAAAATGATAAAAAAAAAATTTTGTGATAAGTGTGAACAAAGCTTCAAACAAATTGATAATTTTGAGCTTTGTATATTTTATTTTCTGTAAATGTTGGCACATTTACATTTTATAGATCAAAATATTTATTTCCCTCCATTATTTATTCCTCATGTACAGTTTGCACAATAAATTGTTGTTACTATTTAATACTTCATAAAAATAAAAAAAGACCAACATTGTTCCTTTCCATTGAAATCTATGCAGTAGATTATTACTAAAATTCAAAATTTTCTAGACTGAATGAATAAATTTCATTTTATGTACTGTATTAGTTACATACATTGAGATATTTGTTAAATCTGAGTAATAAAGTTTTGAATAATTAGGTCTAATTTTAAAACTAAATAAATGTCTAGTTAAACATGTATGAAAAATTTATTTATAAAGGTGTTACTAAAAGTTTTTATTAATGAAATAGCTTTCTGCTGTAGAATTTTTGTAAGAATTGAATTGTCTTGTATGTATTATGTATATTACCTTGTTAGTGTTATATTTACTTATTAAATATAAATATAGTCAGCTCTTTATTATTTCCATAAAAAAAAAGTTTAAAATAATCCACAAAATTACATATTATGTATAATAAATTTTTGTGAATATTTATATACTTTTTAAAACCATTCAATGCAAATGATTATATTTTAAAAATTTAATTATATATAATCTTAAATTACTTTTGAAATATTTGTTGGAAATAACAGTATTAAAATATCATAAGTTTTACAATATCCATTCAGTATTTTAAAACATATTTCTAATTATCTAATCAGTGTTTCAATTCTTGTCACAATTTTTTTATATTTAAAAGTCAATGATAAGTGTTTAAATCTTATTTATAAGGTTTATATCCAATTCTACACTATATAAAATTTTAATATTGAAAAATTAATATATATTGATACTATACTTCAATGAATTAAAAAGATTTAAATAAGAAACTTTAGAATTTAAACATATGTCTTTCTCTGATATGATTATACAAAATAATAACTGAATATAAATATTGAAACTTTGAAATTTTATCTAAAGATGAATAATTATTTAGACAATATAGATTTCTGATATAATCTCTTAAAATAATAATAAAGAGATGACTATATTATCTGTTGAAAAATAAATCCTGTAAATATTTAGTTGCACATAGATGTATTTATTTGTTATTCTTGAAGAGTAATCATTTTATTTTTAAATTCAAGCACTCAGGAGATCACACTGCACTTGTGTCTTCCACCAATCCCATTGAAATTTCGACTCATCAAAAAATTTTTTAGTCAATCATCACTAATTATATAACTTCAAAATTGTCATTTTCTGTAATTACGTCAAATGTATTGTTATAATGTAATTATTAAAACAATATATAAGAAAATAAAATAATCATTGTCACTTTTATTGTCTTATTTCGAAAAAAAGACTTTCTCTATTTTTCTAAAATTAAAATTTGTTTTTTAATGTTTAACACAAAATTTTATCATTAAGTTAAGAAAAGTGAAAATATAAAAATTATAATGCAGTATTTATTTTTTTCAAGAATTAATCGCAAGCAAATTATTAAATGAAAAAAAAATTTAAACTGAAAAAAATCCAAAAGATAATTTCATTTTTGTGAAAAACTAATAAACAATTCTAAAGTAATCAGATTTAAAAAAAGCAAGCAAGCAATAGTGGAACTGACATTCGGACCACCAATCGTTTCACTTAACCTGCTCTACTAGATTTTCGTCATCGGAGGAAAAAGCTCGAGCTATAGCCTCCATATTATTAAGTGAAGAAGAAGAAGAAGAAGAAAATAATCAGATTTAAAAAAAGCAAGCAAGCAATAGTGGAACTGAGTGGAAGAAGTACTACTGACACGCCTGCGCGGACAAACAGTTTCTCTGAATTCATTTCTATACTCGCGTAAACTGGCTCAGTCACCAGCGTGTCTACACTGCGGCCTACTGGAAACGGCATTCCACTTTTGGATAGAGTGCCCCGAATATCTCCACGCACGAACAAAACTAGATGCAGACTTACATCTCATCATCTCACAACAAAATCTAAACCAACTATACTGGGCGGCTACCATATATCCCGACTGGAAACATAACATCTCGGAGGATAAAGCGGTGGCTACACCCTCTATATAAATAGTAAAGAAGAAGAAAGTAGACTGGAAACATATATTCGGACCACCAACCGCTTCATCTAGATTACTCTATATGACAATCATCATCGGAGGAAAAAGCTCTAGCCAGTGGCACGTTATCCTATGGGCAAAAAGGGCAATTGCCTGGGGCCTCCATCAACAGGGGGTCCCAAAGTCCCCAAATCAATATTCTATAAACTCATTTCTGTAGTAAAAACATCGGAAATTAAATTTCTATCCCATATCTGGGATCCTAGATTGCAGATGTGACGCATGCGTATGGCAACATACGAAATATAAACACCCTAGCGCAGGGCAGACGCATTGTCGTGTATAGATCAGCCCTATGCAATGATCCTATCTCATAATATATTTTCTGTGCAGGGACGTAACTACGGGTGGGCCCGGATGGGCCATGGCCCATGCATTGAAAGTTCTGGCCCATGTGCTGGCCCACCCTGAATGTATAATCTGAAACGTAAAATTGAAAACTGCAAGAATTCAGCTTCACATAACCCAAGAAGCCTTGAGGTTTGTAAAAATGAAAATTTACAATCGAATACATTAAATACCTCATAATAAGACGCCTTGAGTTTTGACTGCAAGAGTTCAACTCCACATAACCCAAGATGCCTTGAGTTTTGTAAAAGTTTAACTCCACTAACCCAAGATGCCTTGAGTTTTGTAAAAATGAAAATTTGCCGAATACATTAAACAGCTCATAATTCAAGACGCCTTGTATTCTGTAACAAAATCCAAGACGCCTTGTATTCCGTAAAAATGAAAATAAAAAACCTAACACATCTTAATCCAAGACGCTTTGTATTCCGTAAAAATGAAAATAAAAACAACAAGCATAATTTAAGTCCACATAATTTCACGCTAATAGCGATAAAAAATTAATTTTTTATATATTTAATATATTTATTATATAAAGTCTACATTAGGCACTTTTTATTTACACTAAGAAAGATCCAAATCTTGGCACATTTACAAATATATATATGTATGTATTTATTTTTTTTTTGTTTATAAAAAATCTTTTGATAACATAGAATATGATATCTAGTTCAGTTTAAAGGTATAGTATATTGATAACTTGTTTGGTTATTAGGAACAAAAAACAAAAGTTTATAATGATTAAATCATTTTAATATTAGTCAATATGAAATGAAATTAGAAAATGATGAATGAATCAGAAATTCATCTACAAAGATATAAAATTTGAAAATGACTATTGATTTTTATTTATTTCCTAACTACTAAATTTTTTTTAAATAATTTTCTATTGCTTTAAAACTATTTCATATGATGATGATGATGCACTTCACAAAGCCAAAATGATATACAGCTGGCCACCTATATCTACGAATTCAACTAATGGTGGACTGAAATTATTTGAAAAAATAAATTCCAAGAAGTTCCAAAAACCAAAACTTTTTTCTTGTCATTATTCCCCAAACGATATAGTACAATATAACAACTATTTACATTTTATTTAGATATAAGTAATCTAGGATGATATGAAGTATAATAGAAAGATGTGTGCAAGTTATATACAAATACTATACCATTTTATATAAGAGATTTGAGCATCCGCAGAATATCCTGGAACCTGCAGATACTGAGGGCGACTGATGTTTTTGTCTGAGGATTATTGAATTATATATGTGAATATGAACCTACTAAAATGATGCAAATAGATTACTTTCTACAATCTTTATTAAATATGAAAATTTGTTTTTGGTCCCTGTTGTCAGGAATATATTAGTTTTGGGAATATAATTTTATGAGACTAAATGGTTCTTATGAATTCAGAAAACTGAGAGAGCTAAACGATATTTAAAAGTCTGATCAGATTTTCTTCTTAAACCTTTTAACAAAATCAAAAAAATGAGTATTATAGGAATCTAAATTTATATGACTACTAATGACTGATGATAACACAGTAGATGACCACAATAAATAAAGATTTATTATTTAAATTATGTGGTATTTTTTTCTATATTTGTTAGAATAAAAAAGTAGGGTGAGTAATTATGGATTGACAAATTATAATTTTGCAAACTGATATGTATTTTAAAATTTTATACATTTAATGAGTACATATTAATCAAAATATACAGTTATTTGTTCCTTTTAAATATGAAAATTTTGAATTTGCAATTCAATGAATCATTATTTTGTATTCATAGGAATGACTAATTACAGATTATTTAAATTTATACAGATTATATATATATATAATTAACTTGGATTCAATGGGAGGGCACATGCTCCCCTGAAGTTTGGGAAAAAACAAACACATACAGTTAAATACAATTATTTGTATTATGCAGATTATATATATATATATAATTAACTTGGATTCAATGGGAAGGCACATTCTCCCCTGAAGTTTGGGAAAAAACAAACACATACAGTTAAATACAATTATACAAATAATTGTATTGCAAATAATTTTTAAATTATTTGCAATACAATTATTTGTATTATTGTATTTAACTGTATGTGTTTGTTTTTTCCCAAACTTCAGGGGAGAATGTGCCTTCCCATTGAATCCAAGTTAATTATATATATATATATAATCTGCATAAATTTAAATAATCTGTAATTAGTCATTCCTATGAATACAAAATAATGATTCATTGAATTGCAAATTCAAAATTTTCATATTTAAAAGGAACAAATAACTGTATATTTTGATTAATATGTACTCATTAAATGTATAAAATTTTAAAATACATATCAGTTTGCAAAATTATAATTTGTCAATCCATAATTACTCACCCTACTTTTTTATTCTAACAAATATAGAAAAAAATACCACATAATTTAAATACTGATTCTATAGGATATGATTATTCTACTAGATGAAAATTTCGGAGTGTTAATAGAAAATGATTAAAATCGGTGCAAATCTATAAAATATTTTGAATCAACACCAGAGTAAACAACTTTCTATGAATTCAAAAAATTTTTAATGTGGCACAGTACTTCCTGATTCTTGTTATGAACGAAATCACGCATTGCGCCTCCTGAGATAGATTAATACAATGGCAACAACAAGTCCAACAAATATGACAAGAGTCAATGCCATGATTCCCATGTAGAAGGCTCTTCTGCGCCTCTTTTGTAGTATCCGTTGCCTCACTAGCGAATCCCAACCTTCTATAGTCCATGGATAGCTTTGTATGTTCTCCAACTGCAATTAAAGTTGGCAGAATGTTAAAAGTAAATAAATTGGAAAGAATAATACAGCTATAACAAATTTAAACTTTTATTGATAATTCGCCAAATATATAATTTAATTGTGAATTATTAATTTTCACTTATTTAACCATTTAAAATTATTTTTTTCCAATATAGATTAATTTGAGACGAAGCGTGCAAGATGCAATGACAAAAGTTGAATCATTACGATAGCAAAAATCCGTAAAATGTTAAGAAATTTTATAACTTTTACTGTGTAAACAATCCTTTGATTGTTTGAGAAACATAAACACATTAAGTCCTCCGAGAATTAATGAATGAACCACATGACAGTCTGCATCATTAAGCGTGACGTTCAATGGGGCGAAAAAGTTCGCTTCGCTATCCTAATTGAATTGACCTCCGCTTCTAAAGACGTGGATTCGAGTAATTACCAAACGGAAGTATACGTTTATGCCTCAAATATACCAAAAATTGGATGCAGCCATCCTTTTTTTGTTTAGTCAAATGTGCGTTTTGATAATGGAAATTTATCATCGTTATCTGATACTTAAGATATGAAGGAAATTACATGTTTATAAAAAAAAAATATGAAATTCAAGATATTTTTGTTTTTTTCAGAATTTTTGAAATATAAATATTGAAAAATTTAAATCATAATTCTTGTAGATCAGCGGTTCTTAACAGGGGGTATCCATAATCCTTGGGGTATGAAATTCAAGATATTTTTGTTTTTTTTCAGAATTTTTGAAATATAAATATTGAAAACTTTAAATCATAATTCTTGTAGATCAGCGGTTCTTAACAGGGGGTATCCATAATCCTTGGGGTATGGAACTCTATCTTTAAAGTATAGTAAATTCAAGCTGTTGACATATTTGGAAGTCATATTTGCAACTAATATAAGGAATGGTGGTGATTATTTCGACAGTGAAGGGTTGTATGGGTCGATTTGACATCCCATTGGGGGTCTGGAGTCATCAAAAGGTTAAGAACCCCTGGTGTAGATCATGGATGTATGATGTAGAGAGAAATAGGGAGTTTATAGGAGTATACATATTTTCATATCGTCATAAATATATGGAAGAAAGTGAACCAGAAAAATCCCATATGATATATTTTTGATATCTTATTCAAGGGATCATTGTTTATAAATATGAAACATTTTTCAGACCCTTTTGTAACCGAAATACGGAAATTTATTAATATTTAATGCGCGAATTGGCATTTACTGCATGAAAGGGTGATCAGGTCACAAGATCGAAGTTTATGTCAAAAGAACGAGCTTTCAGTATAGAATTTTTCATAAGTACAGATAAATTTTTACTAAAACGCATAGCTCAATTGTTACTTAACAGACTAGGGAACTTCAAAAATTAAAGGAGCTGAACTAAATTTTTAACACAATAGGTTAGATAGAATCTAATGTTTCCATCTTTTGGATACTTTAGTTATAATATTCTTATCATTCACAATAGAATTTTTCAGATTATTAATTTTGAATAGGAATTTCTTCAAGATCATTGCGTACTCGTTCATATGTGGACGATTGTCTGATTTTCTGTGAAAAAAAGCATTGTACGCTTGCAAAGAATATTCGGTTCGAAAGGACAACCTTGAACTTAATTATGGCCCTTTATCACAAACAATACTTCTTACATGACTGAGCAAGATATCCTATTTTTATGATTTTCTTGGTTTTTGTCTTTAAATTGGGATAATCCTGTCATCGAACTCTTCCATTCGGGACATTATTTACGTATTGTTTCTAGCAGGATTTTAAAATGCCAGCGATCAAAACTTTGAAATATTTGTGCTTGAGACGTTTTTCCCTTCCAATGTTTCGGGTGATTTCTTGATTTGCACATGTTTTAAAGAACCTCAATCTCTAAAAAAATCATTCAAATCACGGTAGGCTATATTATATAAGTTAATAATTATGGAAACCTTTGTTATTAATTTACCATGTTTTCGCTATTTTTAAAAATTAAAAAAAATAAAATTTATTTCGGAATTGTTTCCATTAATGGAAAGTATCAACACTGATCACGTGACAGGCCGTTTACCTCTGAACGCTTGTTTAGTCACCTACTCTACTTTATACACTCGGCTGGAGTTCTCACTAATTTTTATAGAGTAGAGCCCCTCATATGTATAATTCAGTAAAATCTTTTAATAAATTTTCATTAAAATTACACTTACCGTTAAAGATTTTAAGGATTTTTCGGCCAAATTAGTCCTAGAATCATCAGATCCTTCGGATTTCTTAACGTCTTTATTATCCAAATTTTCGGGTATTGGCGATTCCTTTTTAAAATCAACATCTTGTTTATGCACTTCACCCGCAAACTTAACTTTTCTCCTTTGACTATAGTATATAGAACTGGGGCTCCCACACAAACAGGGCCCTGACCAAAAATAGGGATCGCCGTGTAGACGATCGTACCTATCTTTCTCGGCTAGTACGTCGTACCACCTACCACAGGGACATCCTCTAGATTTATAAGATCTGTCCTCCAAAACAGATGTGTCGGCCGAGCCTTCTGGAGGGCATCTGATGACCTCTTCTCTTTCCAAAGGTGGTGAAAGGACGTGGAAACTGCGCCTGTTTCTAGTTCGTTGTAGGGGATCGCACGAAGGGCACAATTCGGCCGAAAGATCTGAAGTCCATCCGTCGGGTTGTGTCCTATCCTCTAAAATGGCACGTGTGTAATAGTCATCGCACGACCACTTTCCACCGGGTTTTTGATATTTTTTACACTTCTTGCAAGCACGTATTCCACTTCTTCTATTGTATCTTCTCTTCCCTTTCTCTTTGGAAGGAGGAAGTTCTGTTTCGGAAGGAATGCTATCGGATGTAGCCTGATCACCTCTAGTGATTCCACTATCTTCTGACGGATTAGGAGGAGTAGAAGGCTTTGAACTGTTTTCTGTCGATTGAGAAGCTTCTTCTTTAGTACAGTCTGAGCGCGTGACGCCGCTCATGGCTTCTTCTGTAGTTGTGCTTTGGTTCTTGACTTCTGACTCCTGCTGCCGTGTACCGCCGTTCCGTAGGATGCCTCCACGTGATGTGGAAGGCTTGGGGGCTGTCGGAGGGGGTGTACCGCCTGCCATTTTGGAGGAAGTTAAAGCTGTGTCGTCTGGTGGTGTGGCGCTTGATCTACCGTCCGATTCGTAGATGGGATTGATACGGTTGACGGAATAAGGATTAATCGTCTCAGTCCGTCCGATGATTGGATCTCTAAGATAGAAGGGCTCAAATGTTAAATCGGGTGGGGCTGCCGCTCTGTGTGTCTTCCAATGTGCCAGTAGTAGTTTCAACATGACAATTGTCACTAGAAAGAGAAAAAAAAGCTACATATTAATCATTTTTTCCTATCTGATACGAATCGGTCATTATTTAATAAGTTTGATATTCCTGGTTTCTAATTTAAGAACACTTCTGATTAATTGCAGATTTATAAAAGTGCTGTATACATTCCAGCATTAAATGCAAATATTTTAGAGGAAAAACATTATTTTTATTCTGTATAATTTGTCACGCATAGATGTACAGTATATTTACAATGTGTATCAAGAAAATGTTGTTTATAATTGTTCAGAAAAATGAATGTTTTCTGTTAAAGTATTCTCAAAATTATGCAGATAGATAAACAATAGTTTATATTCTCATAAAATGGATACTGTACAGAATATTCGTACGAAATTTAAACTTTGTGCAGAGCGTAGATTAAAATGGCTGATTACTTCTATATAATGTTTTAAATGATTCATCTCTAAATAATAGAGCTAATAGAAAAGTAATGTGTTGTAATTCTATAAAAAAATGGTCATTAATCTATATAGAAGATAATAGTTTTACAAGATAATCAATGGTGTTCCTTGTTTTTTTTATGTTAAGTGTTGTGTAAGAAAATCATTGTTCTATAAACGAAAAGCTTTCGTTTTCTTTTTAAAAAATTATGTTAATAATTTTTTAAAACTCGAATTTTGTAACTAAACTTCATCTGAAACATGTGAAGTTATATGTTATATTTAAAATTGTTATACATATTTGACAATGAAAGAATTGTTTGAGAGTTTTCTCTGAAGTGTATAGCTATTTAAAAGCGTTAAAAATTATAAAAACTCTCGAGTGTTCAAATATTATTTTATGATCGATAACTATGACTTTTAAGGTTCACTTATTCGTTTATATATTTTAAAAGTTAAAAAACAAACCGGATTCTACGTTCGTGTTCTCTAAAATTTATTTTTAAGTGACCCTATACAAAATGGATATGCTCTTCTAATCTTCAATGAAGCAAAAAACAAGAAATCTTCCTCATCATTATGTAAGAGAGTGCTATCTTGTTTTGTTGACATTGTATCTGGCCGTAATTAAGATTGTTTTTAAAAAGACCAGTGTGCTACTATAGCAATAAATAGGATGTTCTGCTAAAGCGAGTATTTCCGGTCGGTACTTTCTTTTTACTCTTACGACTTACTATGGATGATTACCTTCCAGTTTCTCAACTTTGCGTATTAGCATCTTAACCGAATAGCCCATTTAAGAACGTAGTTATTTCATTAATATATATAGGTTTACGTCATTCCGACAAACCGAAATATGTGGACCAAAATATATTTGCATAAATCAAAACGTGTTTAATTAAACTTTAATGAATTGAAACCTGCGATTCCTGTTTGTTAGTAATAAAGGTTTGATTATAAGCTTATTAATTATAAGTTATAATAATTTTTTATTAATTTTGCTTTAGCTAAAAAATTAAATTTTTCCGATGGAATAATATAATCGAATCGAAAGATAGCACATTGATGTTGCCTGTTTTAAGACAAACGTTCATTTTTTGTATCAGGATGTCTATCCTTTAAATACTTATAATACGTACATAAAAGCAGAAAATTATCCTCCTATTCGTCTTTATAAGATTTTAAAAAGCCCACAATAGGTGTAAGTAGGTTGTAAATATTTCAAATTTTCTCTTCTCAATATCTTTTTAAGCAAAAATCAACTTATACTTCCCGTTTATAAGACGATACGAAAATACATAAAAGAAAAGCGAGAAAGAAATTTTTTTATATAATTCTGCAACACAAATTATCGATATAACATGGTATATATATCAGAAATATCTAAACCATTAACCTCAAGTTGCAAACAATTAACCTCTTACCTTGCGTTGAAGAGGAAAAAAAATTTTTCCTGATCACCCCCGTAGATGAGCCTCTTGTGTCTGCTATTATTAAAATTATTCCCATCGTTTTTGTCAACATGTCTTCTTCACTTTTCGTTTCTCTAATCACGTGAACCAGGTCAGGGTAATTCAGGTCGAACCTGTCTGTTCACTAGATGAAAGGTCACAGGTCACTTGACCTTATGTATCTAATCATGATAAATTTACGTTTTATTAATAACTGGCATTACACGATAGATCGGACGTGTTATTATCATATGTTTGAACTTGCAAATATTTAAAACTCGATTTAATGTAGTAAAGTAGACATTTTTGAAATTTAAATTGATACCAAAAGCGCTAGAATTCTTTCTGTGATTAAAATTCTGAATTTCTTAATATGCATTCGTGATATTTTTAATGTCTAAATCTTGGTGAACATTTCGTTATTTTATTATTCCCTAGCAGCAAGTACGGGTAATAATGATTAAATATTCCTATGATGGACATTATCTGATGATAATGCCATCTATCATGAGATAGAGTTCATCACACAACTTCTTTTTTCTAAAAAAGACACAATTTCTTTGCAAAAAAAAAGCAAATCTTTTTTATAAAAAGAAGTGCTTTTTTGTTAAAAAAAGTTTAGCTTAGTATTGTTACTATCGAACATTACGACAGTCATAATATTATGCTGAACTTTCTTACAAAAAGTACGATTCTTCTTTGCAAAAAAAAGCAAATCTTTTTTATAAAAAGAAGTGCTTTTTTGTTAAAGAAAAGTTTAGCTTAGTATTGTGACTATCGAACATTACGACAGTCATAATATTATGCTGAACTTTCTTACAAAAAGTACGATTGTCATAATGTTAAGCTGAACTTCTTTTTTACAAAAAGTGCAGATTGTCATAATGTTAATCGGACTTTTCGTAAAAAAAAGAAGTTCAGCTTAACATTATGACAAGCTGAACTTCTTTTTTAGAGTTATGATATTAGGCGTTATGATTTAGAGTTATTCTATAGTCATGATATTAAGCTGAACTTCTTTTGATTGTCATAATGTTAATCGTACTTTTCGTAAAAAAAAGAAGTTCAGCTTAACATTATGACTAGCTGAACTTCTTTTTTAGAGTTATTATATTAGGCGTTATGATTTAGAGTTATTCTATAGTCATGATATTAAGCTGAACTTCTTTTTTACAAAAAGTACGATAGTCATGATATTAAGCTGAACTTCTTTTTTACAAAAAGTACGATAGTCATGATATTAAGCTGAACTTCTTTTTTACAAAAAATACGATGATCATAATATTAAGCTGAACTTTTTTACAAAAGTAATTAGGCTCTACTTAAACAATTGGTACGGAATTAAGACACAATAGATTCTTTTTATCTGAAAAAGCCTATCGATATAAATTTTAAAGAATTGGATCAATGCCTTTTACCAATATGAGGTCATTAAGCATAATAAATTATTAATACTGTATTGTACTAATTATTCCTTAGATTCAGTCCACGCAAAATATATACAATGTATATGTGTGTGACATAGTCGAATTTTCGTGTAACCTTCTAAAATTCTCAAAAGTAAATTTCTGAAAGAAGGAAATACAAAACACACATGTTTATTTCCTTCAACCACTCTTGATAATTATAGTTTCTGGAAAATTTCCTCCAGTTATCTATTCCCTCAGGCATGGCAGAGATCAAAATATAGGTCGAATTCTGTCTGATATATAAAATATCTCTATATTTTTGCGGAAAAAGAGGAAAAATTGAAAAGATGGCACAGAAAATTGAAAAAGTAACAGAGCTTAACACAAGTAAATTACAAAAATTTTCCTATGTGGAAATATGTGTGTAGAAATCTATTAACAACATTAAAAGATCAGTTTTTATGAACGTGTCTTAGAGAATCGTTTTTATTAGTCCTGATAAGAAGAATTAATTAATCTTGAATCAAGAAACTCGGGAAGTAGTAAAACAGCTTCCTAAATTATTAATCAGATTGAAAAAAATTAATTTTGAGAAATGTAGATCTTGACAGAACATACAATAGAACTTTTAGTCTACAATCTAACAGAAAGATTAACAAACTTTAATTTTGTTCAAGTAGTTCGTGAAAATTTCGATATTAAAGAGTGTAAGAAACATATAATTTTTGAAAATCGGATCAGTGATTCATGCAAAAGCTAATTTTATTAAATTAAAATGCACGTGACTGGTGAACAACCTTATTCAGTTTGTCCTTATACTATAAAAAAATCACATCTTCCTATAATTATTATTCTTCCGAGGTCATCCACTCTCGAGTTATGATTAACACTTACCCAGTTATTGTTATGGTAGATCAACAAAACTATTAATGAGTCAATTTTAGACGTTTCGAAATCTGAACGTTTACAAATTTCTGTAATACGAAGTTCGAGAATATCGTTTTGATTATTATTGAACAACGCAAAACAACTTTGTTTTGATACCATGCTATTAAAAATTCTGTTTACTAGTAAAAGTCGCTAGCTTCCTCTAACAGTTAAAAGACCTTAGGGCATTTCTTTATGATTAGCAACGATACAGCAAAGAAACAGTAATTTTATGGTTTTTTATGTTTATTCAGAAAATAAAAGTGTGTTCATTTATTAGATTAGCAGCATTTTTTGAAAGATGTAAACTATCTAAATTCGTGGAGTTAAAATTATCAGAAAGAATCCATGATTTTTAAGATTCCCAAAGATTCTTAAGATTTATGGATATTATAACAGCTTTAATCATCATTATACTCATGGACTTTCAGAGAAAATACGAGGCCAGGGGAACTAATATTTTGAGGCCCTTCAAAAACACAAAAAAAGACAAAATTGACAAATGTACAGTGGCAAGTGTACAAGAAAAGCGAAAACATTCATAGATAACTTCAAATTTTGACAAACACTGAAGCTCGAACAATATAAAACTATACAAATATATTTTTTCTAACATATTAAGTTATAAATTGAGGGTTCCAAATTCGTGAGGCCCGGAGCAACCTCCTCTCTCTGATGGCCACTGATTATAGGCCTACTTATGAAAGATTTCTGTATTTCTCCAGAAAAAATGATGCCATTTCTATAAAAAAAATTTGATTTAATAATAATAATATAAAGCAATTTTAATATTCACTTAGGATTTTCAGCCATATCATACACAACCCGTTCCTTTTCTAAATTTTTAAACTATCTCGTCCCATTTCCTATCAAACACGTG
Organism: Olivierus martensii; assembly: GCA_000484575.1. Lineage (NCBI taxonomy): Eukaryota > Metazoa > Arthropoda > Arachnida > Scorpiones > Buthidae > Olivierus > Olivierus martensii. The sequence continues at coordinate 100,279 of AYEL01080741.1, forward strand.
GAAATGAAAAATATTTTCCAATCGAATACTCCAGTTAATTTCCAAACACGTAACTGGTACAGCTAGGGGAGCTAAGATTTGCGTGTTTGCGTGGCCCTTTCAAGGTTGGCTACAATGAGTAGAAGGACATCGAACTGGTTTTGTTTCCTCGGCAATAGTTTGATATCGAGGTCAATATGGACATTTTTTTTTATACATTCAAATTTTTAAATTCTAAAAACATCCGAATTTACTTCCAAGTGCCGTTCTTTCTTTTTATTATTATTTAAAACGATCGACGTTGTTTTAAAGTACGGTAAATGCATACGGTACTTTTTATACATGAGCGCAGTGCGTGGCAATTGATTATTATGATTTTCGAAAATAAAATACGTAATTTATTATTAAAATAGTATTTCTAATATGACAAAATCGTTCGAGCGTTGTAAAGAATGTTTCATAATTCACTTAATTTCCTATGGCGTAATCTTGTATGGTTTGTACGTATCGTAATTACATTCAAGAAAGGGAGTCTGAAGTGTTTGATTAATTACTTTTTTATTTATTAACTGTAATTATCATACATTAAGTATATAAATGGTCGTGCGTTATCAGATCTGGATTATTCCTTGAACTTTATGGAGCTATAGTAAACATGATTAAAATTTATCATCAGAAATAAAAATTATGCAAATTTTACACATATCAAAACATATATATATATATCAGCGCCGGATCTATATATTTTGACAACATTAGAAAATGGCGCTTCCTTTTCTCTTCATTCACACATACATTAATATAAACATATTTAATACTTTGGAATCGGGAACGTAATGACGTCACATATATAATTACTGAGAAACATACAAAAAATTTGAGTTGGGTTTGGAGGCAGATAAATCTAGACTGGGATTATATACAACTTTTAAACAAAAATAAAGATAAATAAAGCATATATCAAAAATAATAATAAATAAAGCATATTTGCCATTATGATATCCTGATTGAGATATGCTAATGGGGGAAAACTAATATTTATTTTGTTTAGACCAGGGGTATCCATACTCCTTGTTAATAAGGGAACCAAATGCTGGGGGTGTGTGACTCGATCTCTAAAGTACAGTAAATTCAAGCTGTTGACATATTTGGAAGTCATACTAGCAACTAATATACGGAATGGTGATGATTATTTCGACAGTCAAATGAAGAGATGTGGGATCATTGAACAATCCATTGAGGGTCTGCAGTCATCAAAAGGTTAAGAACGCCTGGTTTAGACAGACTGACATTCAATCATGCGAATAAAAATAATTTAATTCGCACTGGTTTATCTTCCCCGTTAGCAAAATACATCATTATATCTTTGTAGACCGACTCAACAACACAAAATATTGTCTACATAAATATAATTTTTTATGTGAAATTGCAACTGCATTTTCGCGCTTCGACTGCCTCGCTCACTTCACCCTAGATCCTGCGCTAATATTATATCTCAAATGCATTATCGGTAAATAATCACATAAATATTCATTTTTGTATTCACTTTACTCTCTCTATATACTTTTGATCTTTTTTTATAACATACAACGCTTTGGTCACTTTTTAATATTGAAGTTTCAAGAAATAATTCAGCATTCATATAAAGTACTCTCTCTATATACTTTTGATCTTTTTTTTATAACATACAACGCTTTGGTCACTTTTTAATATTGAAGTTTCAAGAAATAATTTATAGCTTCCTGAAAAAAAGATAAATCGTACGTATTCTGCATTGTAACTTCGAGGATAGTTACAAATTCTCCACAACAGAGAGTAGGAAAGATTCCAGTATCAAGGAATTCCTTGATACAGGATAAGACAGGTTTTTAATATAAAAAAGATTTCATTGTCACCATGCATACCTGATTGTTTGTTTACTATCATTTATTATATATAACATTAATATATACAGTATTGTATTTACAAATTCTCCACAACAGAGAGTAGGAAAGATTCCAGTATCAAGGAATTCCTTGATACAGGATAGTCAAAAGACAGGTTTTTAATATAAAAAAGATTTCATTGTCACCATGCACACCTGATTGTTTGTTTACTATCATTTATTATATATAACATTAATATATACAGTATTGTATATAAAAAAAGTATCAAAATAAAAGACAGGTTTTTCTAACCTTATTATAGAAATCAAAAATAATACAATAGTAATTATCTCCAAAATATGCTGAATATACTTATTACTATAGTTTATTGTTGTTAACGCTATATGAGCATATGAAATTTTAATATAATTATGCCTAATTTTCAGATAATTAGTTTGCAGTATCATAAAAACCAGTTTATTCTTTAGCATAATGATAGATACTGTATATCCTAAGATGAGATTATAAGCAATAGCTCCATGTTATTATACGTAGAAAACAATCTACATTATATACAATATTTGTAATAAATCAAATGAATGATAGTGGAACATGGTATATATTATGAAGAAACAATTTGGAACAAACGATTTTGTTTGTTTTACACAAAAGACGAAATAGCATCTGCATTTTACAAAGCTGTAACTGTGTAGACTACATTCTGTAGTAACAAAAATGTACAGCAGATCGGAAATGTCATCCATAATATAATAGATTAATCTGAGCCGATTCAGTTCGCAAGTTATTTTATAGGAAGCAGATGCGGTATGTCACTTTTTAAGATTTTGATTTAATTAACAAAAATGTTAATTATATTAAACCGGAAAAACAGTTGTTCTGTAACATCTTTATATCATAGAAATTTAATAAAAACCGAAAATCGTGAAGACAGGTGCGAACCTTGACCCAGAAAAACTCGTCAAACGAGATGACATCTAAAGGATTTTAAACATAAAAAATTGTGATTGAATACGTTGTAAAGCATTGCTAGTTACAACCGGCGTGATAATTCGGAGAGAGTAAACAGGAAAAACTGATTTATAATTAAAGAAAATATATTCAAAGTAGCTGGTTAAAATATCATTCTAGGTATTGCGTAAGTTAACGGTTATAAAAGACATGATATCAGAATGCTTATAAAAATTAACATTTTGATATTATGTCTTCTATTTTTTTGTATATTTACAAATTTTCATCTCTTGTGATCTCAAAACAATGTTCCAGAAATAATAATTTTTTCTTTAATAAAGAATATTGATAAGAAATAAAAATGTATTCGGATATCAAAGAACGACTTCGTAACATATCGTGGGTTCTTAATAGATCGAATTAGGAAAGTGGAGTAAATCGAACAGTGATCACAGAAACTTGAAAACAGGGCCGGTTCAACATATGATCGAGCGGAACGCCCGTTCAGGACGCCAAAATGTAAGAGTCGCCAAAGGGTGCTGGACATTTTATGTTTTATTATTATTATTATTATTGTAGTAAGACACAATTATTTTTTACACATAATTTAAATGGTGAACGGACTGGGCGGCCGCCTGGCACCTCCGGCTGGAGTTAATTAAAATATAAATATAGTGTATAAGTTTTATTAAAACATTGTATATAAAAATATAAGTAATTTTTGTAAAATATTGTTTTAAAAAATAAAAATTTTATAATGTGCTATATTTTTATGAATTTATTTATTTTTCAAAACTGACAACTTGAGAGGGCGCAACGAAAATTTTCGCTCGGGGCATTAAAAGCTCTAAAGCCATTACCGATTGAAAATAATTAAGTAAGTAAATAAATTGATCCCAACAAATTATATTAACAGAAGGTGTATTGTTTAATGAATTCATAATCACCTGTGACCGTTACGAAAACGAAACTCTGAATTATATTATGGCATTTTTTCTCACGGCTGATATTGTAAATAGGCATAACATTTTAGTTTTAGATTACTATCTCGTCCAGACAAAAGAAGGTGTCTGTATAGAACCAATACAAGCAATAACCCAAGGATATAGGACAAAACAATGGTTATACCGTCACGAACAATATATCAAAACTTGATTTTACAACAGGTGCTCGTTTTTGTTCTAATTTATACACAGTATTTTATTATCTATCAGATCATAGTATTCCAGAAATTGATTTAGGAAGATGATTATAGGCATTATTTTTTTATCAGTTAAAAAAATTTTTTGATATTTAGCAGATTCAGTTGTGTGTGGGTGGAAGAGTTTATTTAACCTTTTCACCATCTAGTTAATGTGATTTACAGATATTTTTCTTAAAGAATATCAACTCGTTGTGCAGGTATTTTTCTGGATCATTTTTTTATCAGTTAAAAAAATTTTTTGATATTTAGCAGATTCAGTTATGTGTGGGTGGAAGAGTTTATTTAACCTTTTCACCATCTAGTTATTGTGATTTACAGATATTTTTCTTAAAGAATATCAACTCGTTGTGCAGGTATTTTTCTGGAATACGTTTGTTGGGTATGTAATAAATGTGCTAATTTCTAATTCCAAATATCTGCTGCTGACAAGTCAATTTCCTGATGTTTCCAACATCGTCAGGAAATTGGTTAAAGGAGACATTTATGGTTTTATAAGAGTTTTATCATATTCAGAAGTCATAAAAGAACCTGACGATAGCCTCTGAAATCAGTATTTAGTCTATGAAATACATAATACTGACTTCCGATGCTGTCAAGAAAAAATTTTGTTATTTTACATATTCATAAATTGGTTATTCTCAGTTCCTTTGATGAATATTCGAATTTTAATATCATGTCAAAAATTAAGAACATTAAGGCTGTGTTTATTGCTTAACAGTTTTACTGTTGCTCTCTATATTCTTTAAGATTTTATAATCGTGTAAAATAGAGCGCAGGTAAGGCTCGTATCAAGTTACCATATTCTCCCATTAACTTGCAATAGTAACAAAAGAACCCCACTGAGGCGTTATCTATCCAATCGACCTTAAAATAAACTGAATAAGCATGTTCTGAAAGCATATTGTTGTTCATAAATTAAATTCCCGTTAGTATTTTACTTTTATATAAAATAAGAAAATAGCAGTTTAAGAATTGCCTCTGGTGATAATTTAATTGCAAGGACTTTTACTGTTTAAAAATGTTTTAAGAGATACTGCCAAGAATAATATTTCAACTTTAACGTGATTCATACTCGTTTGTATTCACTTTGACTATGAATTGTTAGAGAATATTTTCTACTGAATTATATCAAATTATTAACTCTCTCTCATGAATATTTGATGATAATGTTAAAAGTTGAGAATGTTCTTAAAACTGAAAATCGACCAGAAAAACTAAATTTCCAATAGTGCTGGCTCTAGAGCGTTAATGCCCCGAGCGAAAATTTTTGTCAAGTTTCGAATGGTGATTTAATGGCCGCTCAGCATGGCCATGGGCCAATGCTGGTAAATGGCAGGCCAATAATAATAATAAAACAAGATGCGCCAGCGCTCTTCGATGCTCCTTAAATATCGATAGTCTGAGTGGGCTCTCGATCATATATTGAGCCGGCCCTGATTTCCAAAATACACGGTATTCATTGTCAACCATATTATATAAAGTATATTTATAATATTATGTTATAATAATATATTCAGAATCACTCGAGTCATTAATTAAATATTATTGCAGCAATCATCATCATTGTAATCTAAAGATAGATCATTATTTTTTTTTTTAAATTCGCACTTCATGAATTTTCAACAATGAACAATAATGAAATATGGCTCGGGGTTAAAAGTTAGTCCGGATTCCTCTCAAATTTATAGAGATGCCAGGGTCATCAGGTGTTTTGTATTCATAACAACAAAATAATAACTTTATAAAAAAAAAAGACTAAAAAATTTCTAAGTTTCTGATATATAAGATTAAAAAAGAATTCTTCCTTCGGGTTGTTTTTGATGATTACTTGAATAAATAAGATTGTTCATGTTCCAAATTCGAAAAAATTCCCTAATATAAGTAAACATTGAAAGCTGTTTTTCGGTCAGTCGAGGTTGCAAAATAGACGATTATCCAGTTTTTATTTCTTTCATGAGAGTGACAAAACTATTTGTGCTATTTAAGACCGGTTTAACGGTAACATTTTTTCTCCTACTTTCACACATTGTGTAATTTAGAATGTCTACTTCTGTAATAGCGTCATTGTCAAAAAGACAGCAGCTGACATTCTATTCCCTTTACAAGTGACCCGTACAAAATATAAAAGATTTAAAAAATCATTAATAGTGCATTTTCGAGAACGTTATTCCGAATTAATTATCGAGAATCATCTGATTTAAGTTGATATAAAATACGGACGAACGATGTGCAGATGTTTCCTGTAACGGGTTCCAGTTGTCCGACAGGATAACAAAGATGAGATAAAACGTTGAAGGTCGTTTTTCGGATAAGCAATTCGAAATTTATGATGGAATTTTCCGCTATTTGTATGATAAACATCATCATAATGATTTATTTACTTAAAACTTCAACAGAATTAAAGCATGACCTTTTTTTTAATGATTGAATGCAAAAATCTAAAATATCCTCGTTGTTTTATTTGTTTATACTTTTTTTTGCAAGATAAAAGTAGGAATATAATAAAAATTTAGAAATAAATATTCACATCAACTAATTTCTACTTCATAATGTAATCTGAATTTATTAAAAATTTTTATTGTATTTAACAAAGCTGGCGGAAGTGGACCTGCACGAAGTGTTAGTATGAAGTTTCATTCCTATAAATAAATAAATTGCCATTTGTTTGGGGGCGCCCATTTCAGTTTTGCAGGTGAGCGATATCCAGCCTAGCGCCGGCCCTGATATGGAAAGTAATATCATTCATTTTGCCTTTTGGCAAATTACTGTCATCCATTTAACCAAAGATGACAGCATTCTTCTGTCATCAATATATTTAAAAGGTCTAAAATATTCAAATTATTACGGACAAACGTTTAAAATATAAATTACTTCACCTAATTCTTATTTATGATTTTATATTTTCAATGAACTCATTTGTGCTTAAGAAAAGCTCAGAATAATTAATTATCTTGAGTTTCTGTCATTATTAATCTATCCATGATTTATATGCCTACAGTTTAAGAATTTCTTTCATTATTTTTGACATTAGTTTGATCAGATACATGAAAAAATGGGATTGTTTGCCATGTAAACATGCTTCGAAGAGAATTTTATTCCAGACTCTTCACACTAGAAACAGGCAATTCACCAGCATCTCAAAAGTTCAATTTATGCTATTTTTTCCTTACCAGTTCCTTTTAAAATATGGTTGCATGATTAAATTAAAGAAAAGGTTGTTAAAGATGTAACTGGAACCACTAGTCCACGCAAACCATTCGTTGTAATAAACCATACAAAAATTAATTTTAACACAAATAAAGAACGATTTAACAGTATTAATGAATAAATTAGATAGGGATGACTGGTGATTTAAAATGTGTCATGTTCCGTCACAGTTAAAGTAGACGATCACTTTCGTAAATGAAGAGAGAAAAAGGAAAAAAAAGGAAAAATTTACGTGATTGAGGACGATTTGCCTCCGGTCATTTTAACTAACCAGTTTGTTTTTGAAAACAAAGATCGAATAGCGGAACATTTTTGTAAAGATGCCAGATGTATCTAGTAAAGAATCCGGTCATTAGTTGTCTACCCGGACCAATCATGTAACTTTTAACCCCTAACAGCTTAATCGTAGCTTGCTTCATTATAACGACATCGTTACCAAACTGTGTCGACTTTCGAAGTTACGCTTTCGTAATTAATAAATTGGCTGTTGGAAGAAGGCGTGTATATCGGCACTGTTAGATATTGATGCAGAACGATTAAAAAATAATCAATTTAATCCAAACTAGAGATTTGATCAAATAAAGCCATTTATCATCTGAAAATCCTCTTCAATACGCACATAATATTACGCTTCAATACCAAATTCTATAAAATGGTCAACAATACAATGTAGTTTAGCAATGATCATTGATCGCTGTTGAAGCAAACACTTGGCACATCAAACTCAAACATTATAATGTCCTTGTTAATTTACAGAATTCGCTTAGCACCGGGTTTCACTAATGATCTGATAGTATCTGTTTAATTTGAACTTTTATATCATCGCTTCGTCCATAGTTCGAACCTGTTTATGCCCGTTATGCTCAGCGTGCTGCTTACTTCATGGACGAATACAACTTCTACATGATTAAATACGAAGTAAACCATGCGTTAAACATTTTTTTATATAATAATTACACTATTATTATTTATTATACAAAAAAATTATTGATGATAAAAACTTTTAAGGACATTTAAAAATTTCTTAAAAATAAAAATCTTAGCTTTTACTCCACTTCCTTTTTTTTTACATCTCGGTTACAAGTCGTATAACGGGATGCTAAGATTAGATTTCTAATGAACTTGTACGAAGCTTAATGAAAATTTTGGTCAAGGTTGAATGAGTTATTTATATAAATAGGAAAATGTGCCCTTCACGTGTGGATTTGTGATGGGTGTTACTTCATGGTTCAAATATCTGATTCAAAACCAAATTTAATCAAAGAACTATTTTAGGACGAAAGAATTTATGATAGTCTTTTAGAGAAAGTTATACCACGTTATTTCGTAGAAGAAATCTCTAACGATCTTCTAACTTTATTTTTATGTAAAATGGTAATAATAATAATAATATAAAATGCCATAAATAACAAGATTTATGGCATTTACCCATCTTAAACTTAGAAAGATACTGTATATCCATTTAAAATTCTCAAATGTTTTTTCCAAAGTTAACTGAATTTAGTAAAGAAATTTATATGAATTTTAATAAAAATTCGATAGTATCATTTACATTAGGGGTGGGCAACCTCCGGCCCGCGGGCCACATTATTTTATTATATCTAATATCAACGCTATGTATACTTACATATCTGTACCTTCTCTTTTTTAAATAAAAGATCGGAATGTATGCGGGCCACATTATTTTATTATATCTAATACAACGCTATGTATACTTATACCTGTATCTTCTCTTTTTTAAATAAATACTTTTATTATCAATTGTTTTTGTCATACTTCTCTTTTTTAAATAAATACTATCATTGAATTGTTTTTGTTTTGGCCCGTGGCCCACCATAAATCTTTCTATACGGCCTCCTCAAAAAAAAAAAGTTGCCCATCTCAGATTTACATATTATCAAATATTTTTCTAAAATATTCTACTTTCGCTATCAATGTTAAGATACTTACGTGTTAAAACTGATACAGTGGTCTTGCCTTGTTAAGCACAGCATGTTCCGTCCGCAAGTTGTACTGGTCAGCCTCCAATCACTGTCTATACCCCTTCCTGCAAAATTTCCGGTTGTAAGTGACGTGACAAACAGATTTTCACCGAACAGTTAATAGAGACTCGCATGCAATGCGAGGACGTTCGTTGGTACCTATCTTTCCCTAAGGGCTGTAGAAAACTGGAGCACCTTGATAACCTTAAAGTTTTACCTGATAGGCTCCGTCTGTCTAATCACCACACCCTTGCACTGCTTGGCATGACCACACCTGTTCGAATCAAACTTCTATCAGCAGATAAAAGGAAAATTATGAATATAAATCACCCCTTCCGTTCTCCATTTTATAGAAACATTTAAGTGATCGAGACAACTCGGGATACCAATTGAAACTTTTAAATATTAGTAAATGGTTTTGAAGATAGTAACAAATATAACTTTCTGAACTCTTGAATTTTTACAATTTCCTTATAATTTAATTAACAGAAATTGCGTGCATTTGTATTATAATTTCTGGAAATTATTAAAATTAAAAATTTTAGGATTAGCAGGTGTGTCAACATACTTATATTTTGTTCAAAGAAAACACCCTAATATACTTGTTGTGCTATATTAACAAAAAAAAAAGACATCAAACACACCCTTAAATAGTTATAAATTCTTAATTTTGACTATTTCAGAATCAAAACTTTTTAAAATTTTAAGATATTGAATTAAATAATATAATTTTTATTTTTGATTTAACATTATTTTATTTATTTATTATATTTACGAATATATTTAATTAATCCAATTTGTTTTGAACTAATCTCTGTAAGAAATGATTACTGCCCTCTATATCTTGCTACTCCTATTCATTTATACTAACCAAGTAAGCTTTATTTTCGTACTGGAGATAATCCAGAATATGAGTTCAGGATTAAACAGAAGTTTAAATGCCGTTTGAAGAATTTAAATTAAAAATTATTTTAAAATATTCACTTCACGTTTTTTCGAAAGAATATAAAAAAAAAAAAAATTCCCTATTCGTATATTTCGTGAGCGATTTAAGACAAAAATTCCACGCTACGTGATTGTCCACGATAAAATCAATCTATGCAATACAAAATCATGTTATCCTTAATCTTTAAATTATAGAAGAATTTTAATATTAGTGCATTCGTCAATAATTTTAAAAATTGATTTTTTTTAATTTGTTTTATTTTTGCTTAAAATTAAATAAATAAATAAATAAATAATTCAGTTTTGCACTGATCACATATTACTAATGAAATGTGCGTTAGTTTCGAAAATAATTTTATTGTGTGCAGAGTGTTAATTAACTTGTTTTAAAGAAAGTTTCTTTTAATAGAGGATAAAACAAAATAGATTGCCGGTAACTAAATTTTAAAGAATGTTATATACAAATAGATCCCGTATAATACGGATTCCGAAAAGGCGGATTCGTATAACCCGACCAAAAATTTGTTAAAGTTGTCATGGAAACGAAATAAACATCGTTTGGTTTTTACAATCAACGAATATTATAAGTAACGGGTAAATTATTGTTAAAAAAATTATCCTGCGCGTTATACGGGACTGTTTATAGCGTTGTATGAGTATTAGTCGCAATTTTTTCGTCGCGTTATAGGAGAGCGCGTTATACGCGAGTTTATTATAATTAAATTTTTAATTTTTATACATGTATGTACAATATTTTTTATAGTTATTATTCGTGTTTATAAATTATTTTTTTCTTTTTAGAAGAATTTTATTTTAATATCTGAAAATCACTAATGCTAAACGTCCTTTAAAAGAAAATGATGTTTAACTATATCAAATGTTTTTTATCTAAATTATGATTGATAGATAGATAATTGTATGAGTAAAAAATCTTCCATTTTCTTATTTCCTTCTTTTAATCTTGTTGTGTAACAGTAAGTTGATTAGCTGTATTGAAATTCGAAGATGAAATATCGGATTAAAATTAAACCACCGCTTGACAGCTATACTAAACTATCCATGTTATCAAATGTTCTGGTAATTTAAATACATATCACTCCTTATTATGAATGGATGTGATTTATTTCGAAAAGCATGAAATATTCTTATTTCCTATATATTTAACCTCTTAAATTATTTGATTTTTTCTCATCAGATAATTATTTTCTACCTGACATGCATAAACTTTTGAAAAGCAATATTCTTTGGATGTTTCAGTTTTCATGTCCACTACTCGAATCACAGTTTATGAGTCATAATTTATTCATTACTTTCATTAGTAATAATTTACATATCACATAAATTTAACAACAATAATACCACAAATGTTATTTTGTCACTTTAAGGCATTTAACCAGTGCCAATAACAGGAAAATTTAGATCAGTTTGATTGCTCCCATTTTCTGTTTACATGCTTTCTCTATGGCTGGAGGCTGAACTGCATACGAAAGTAATTTTTAAGAAATAGTAATAAAGCATCCTAGAAGGAAGAACGTGTCCGTTTTTTCCATGACCCGAGAATGCAAAACGTCTATTGAATTGTCCGACCTACTTCTATCAATATATAGTTAAGATGGTGTCCTCTGTCAATATTTTACAGTTACCAGTTGTCAAAAGATTTTTAAGAATAATTTCAATCTGGGTCGATTGCTTTCTTTGTTTTTCTTTCTTTAATATATTTCTAGATTGTTTATTTAGTGAAAGAAAATGAGAATTAGTAGATAACATAAACTATTAAGAACACGCAAAAGTGAGACATCCATTGGTAAAATGCAAGTTTAAGTAGTACTTAATGGTTAGAAAAATGTAATTATTGTGCTATTTGGTCAAAACAATTGTTGGTTTCAGTTATAGAATCATTGTATGAGGTCCTTCATCAACATTCTTAGAAAATCTCTTTAAACTTTTTGGTCCTTGAAGAAAAAATAAAACGTGACTTTTATCAAGTTTCAAAGAAAATGGTGATAAATCAAATAATGCCTAAAGCATCAAAAAAAAATAATTTTATTGCATGCTAACTTTACAGATCAAAAAGATAAATCCCAACAGTTTAATTTTATAATTAAAAATTTATATCTTCATTGCATGCCAGACAATTAAACTTTTAATCACTGAATCAAGTGTCCTTGCTCATAAATATTATCACAAGAAAAGAACATCTTAAATACGGTAATTTAGTTTTCAAAGAAAATTATGATACTTTCTATTCTTCAAGGACTTCTAAAAATGTTAAAGTTTTTAAGTATAGGTTAAGAAAAATCTTTTATGAAACCGATTTCTTGGTTGAATTGTGAAAAATTCCATTTAAAACATTTTTCAATGGAACCAATGATGATTAAATTTAAACAATGTTTTTTTTTAAAACATAGATAAGTTATATTTAATTTTTATTATTAATTAATTCTATAAATTAAATACAATATCAAAAATTGAAATCAAAGTTAGGAAGTGTCTTCTAAAAATATTTCGTTATCGAACTTTTGAACCTACAAATATTCCTGTTGTGAAAAATCGTGAACAAATTTTACTCCTACTTACATATCTTATCAAAAACAATATATATACGCCGGAAGATTTCATCCTGCGAAAAAAATTTGTATAACTAATGCACATTGACCTCTGCACAATAATATGTGTAATATTCTATAAATATCTATATTCACCTGATTTTCAACAAAACTGTAAGTTGGGATGCTTGCCAGTATCAGAAAGGTTATCGTTTTAATGTTGTGTTGCACATTGTTAATAATCACGAACTAGACATCACGTCTACGGTTTCCTTATGCGTTAGGAAAAATAGCTTCTTTAATGCCTATGTGAAGACCTAAAAATATAAGTCATCTGTTCCTGACTTAAAACATTTAATTTATCTGTAATTAACCCGAATATGAAAAATATTCTAATGTTTATCATAATTAAATTCGATATGTATGAGTATCTAATTACTAATTAAATCTTGAAAAACACTTTTAAAATATTTTTCAAATTTAGCTAATAAGGAGTTATTCTATAGAAATTAAAAATAAATAATTAGGATCTTATACATAGATAATTAAGATCACTCTTTCTTAATTATTCTGACTATGTCAGCATTATAGCACATAGATAATTAAGGTCTCTCTTTTTGATGCTGACACATTCAGATACAGACATCAATTATTATTATATACAGTATATCAAAAATTCAAATATTAAAATTTTAATTAGTAGATAGATCATTTTTTTCAAATTCATATTTTTATTTAAGAAAATACTACTAGCTATAGATTAAATAAATAAATAAATATTCAGATTAATTACTATTATAAAAAAAGACATTTCAAAATATTCAGATTCGGTTAATCAAAATACTGTATAATTTTTGAGATAATTTAAATATAAAATTAATAACGAGTAATTTATTATCGTAAAATATATTGTTTGAAATTTTTAATTACCCACTTTGTTATTTAAATTAATCGATTAAATTTAAATAATAAAAGAATTATAATAATAATTAGCTTATACCTGACAGTTATAATCATTACTGGTCACTACAGCATCTCAAGGATACTGGTTCATATCCTTGAGATTTTCCTCTTCCTTATTTAGAATGAGAAAATTTCATAATGAATAATTGCTGAGTACTGTAATAGGTTATTAATCTGATAAAAATACCTATATATATATAAAGTATCTATTAATTAAAATTTAATGATGCGTAAGTCTAATTTTAAATTTAATTTTGCATTTATTTTAATTTATTTTCCAAAAAAAAAAAAAAAAGACTGATAAATACTCAGAAAATGATGTTAATTATTCTGAATTTTATTCTTCACTTACAAAATGAAAAAATACAAATCGGAATAATTAGCACTTATTTTTTAATACAGTCAGGGCCGGCTCAACATACGTCGAGTGGAACGTCCGCTCAGGGCGCCGATATTTAAGGGCCGCTAAAGGGCGCTGACACACTTTGTGTTTTATTATTATTATTATTATTATTATTATTGGCATTAAAACTGATGACTTGAGGCAGTCTCATACCCAGAATCTTTGGTATCCGAGAAGGCATTTTCGGGCCTCTCACCCTTGAAAAAATCTATTTTTAACTTTCAACACATATTTTATTTTACATTCTTAAATAATTTTTAATTAAGAATTGAAAACGATACAAAAATTTTTATACAAATATCTAGTGAATAGTAATGATATTTCATGCTCTTGGCCCCCCATTCAGCTTGGTTCCCGGGCGGACCGCCCCCTTCGCCCCCTCTGGGTACGCCACTGACTTGCGAGGCGCAACAAAAATTTTCGTTAGGGGGCGCTAAAGCTGTAGAGCCGGTACTGAATGCAGTGATAAGTTTTAATTAACTACGGAAGATAAAATATTACAATATTAATCCATACAAGAATTAAACAGTATAATATAATTTAACGATCAAATAAAAATGCAATTAAATTACACTATGCCCCAAAATTTACTGTTAGGATATACTGTAAATTACCTTGGAATATTTATTTCGGAATAGACCGAACGTGATGAATTCGAGCAATTATAGTAAACATTTTTACATTTTACTCCTTTAAAAGATGCATTCATATCTAAATTTAAACAACAATAAGATTTATAATGCGTTTTTATGCCTGCTAGGGGTCCGTATTCTGAACCATATAGAGAAATGATGATGAAAAATAGGTTAATATTTTCTCTTCTTTTGCTCTACTTTAGAGGGAACTTTATTTGAAATGAATAATTACTTTGCATTGTCGCGTTGTTTTTGTGTTTTTAAGATGAAAACTTTGTGAAGTGCTTCCTGGTTTTTCGTTGTTTAAAACATTAATAAACGCCCTAAATTAAGATGTTATGTTAATTATTTGAATTTCTAGAGGTGACATAAGAAAATGAATACAGTTTAAATCTTTTTATTGTGATGAACTACATAGCTGTGAATCTTTGTACTATATTTTTAAATTCTACAATTTGTATTTGTTTTAGATATTTTTTTATCAATCCAAAGCTAAATTTCTTTATTTAAAAGCGAAATTAAAATAATTGCGTAAATCTGAATGCCAGCACTATATAAAATTATTGTTATAAATTATAACAAAGCGATAATATTTAAGTTTTTAGTAACAATTATAATGTTTCGATTAATTTTTATTTAAATCAATTAAATAAAAAAAGATTAATGCTATTAAATAATAATAATAATTTTTTAAATATATAAACGTTAACTAATACGTAAAGCACAGTAATAACTTTTTACCAGGGCCGGCTCAACATATGATCGAGTGGAGCTCCCACTCAGGGCTCCCTATTTAAGGGGAGCCAAAGGGTGCTCGCGTATTTTGTGTTTTATTATTATTGCTGTTGTAGTAAGACAATTATTTTTTATAATTTAAACGGTGAGTGGAAGAGCGGCTCATAATCAAAACTGACAACTTGAGGGAGCGCAAGCTAAAAGCTCTATAGCCGGTACTGCTTTTCACGAATTTAAATTTATCATTTATTGGGCCTACGATTGATAAGATATCTCACAAGGAATAAATTTTGCAAAATTTTTTTTTCCATTTTCAAAAAAATTTTCGGAATTAGAAATGACAAAATTTCTGCGAAAAATTTTTGTCACCTTCTTTAATCCTTTTTATAAATATCATTAAGTTGTCGGATTTTCTTCAACGATGAACGTGTTTCCTTTCAAAGCGAATATAAACGCGTAGATTATTATTATTATTTGTTAAGAGCAGACAACCTTGATTCTTAGATAAAATAATTTCACATCTCGTTGACCTTAAAGGATGTTATTTCAATTCAAATTTACTTGTCGCTTCAAGCAGGTATTAAGATAAATTCCGATGTGAGGAAAATCCCGTTACTGTTTTAAGCTCTTTTCCAATTTTATTAATTCCATTTTTATTTTATTTATTTTTATATTTAGACCATACTAATTAGAAAAATGTATATACCCAAATAAAGCTACGAATTATGAATTGTATGCACAAGTAAATAATAGTTTTGCTTGAATAGTTTCACTTTCTGGAAAGCAATTAAACTAACAAATCTTCCATTCAACAAGTTAATTAAGATTCCGAACACTATTAACAATTTCACGCGTTTGTGAAGTAAATAATTAGTATAATTAATGAGAACGTATTGAAATAATTCTGATATCCCCTGTATATTGGTATATTATTAAATGTAAATATTATTCAAAAATTTTGAAATTGTTCATTTAATTTATTTTTATTATGACTTCCTTTATCCATAAGTTTTAAATCACTTAAAATTTACGTCCGAGGATCAATATTACTTCCTTGGTAGTATATTACTGATCATAAATTTAGTATAATCTAGATTGCGAAACAGTGGCAGCTCGTGACTTGAAATCGTGGGGGGTGCTGCAACTTTCGAAATATGCATATACATACTATAAATACAGTGTATACGTATTTGGATAAAATAGCAAAATTATGGCAAAAATTTAAAACAAAAATAAAAAATGAAAAAATATTGTTTATTATCGATAAAATTATACAATTTAGTAAAATTCAAAATATTATGTTTTTAATTGTAATGTCCAAATATTTAAAGAGACGGAATAAATACGATAAGCCCTACGTGCAGCTACACTGTTGTTTATATGCAAATTAAGCTAGTAGTAGCGGCAACCTGCATATAACTACTGGCGCAACCTGCATATAAACAACAGTGGAACTACGCCACGGACAGTGACGCATTACGATAATAGCTCGCATTCATGCATTCACTACGATATGTATATGCTTGCGCGAATAACAATATGGCAATGTGGTAAAAATGGATTAACACAGTGCTGCTAGTGTCCTTCGCTCTCCTAAATGCTACAAGATAGATTTTTATTATTTTTTATACAAAATAAGAGAATTGTATAGGGTGGTTGATGATGAAATTAAATATTACAAGCAAATATAATAAATTAATAATGATATTTATACAAGATCCATTCAATAAATAACCGGAAAAGTTGTATAAAAAATACAAAACTTCGACAAAGTTTGTGCTTCTTTGTTATTTTTTGGTGGTGTCCTAGAACTATTATCAGATGGGCCTGGCACGACTGCCTCGCGAACGGGATGCTGGGAATCAGTGAAACAAGATGGCGGCACAATTGCAGGTTTGCACCAACGTGGAGCAGCGGAGTGTCATTAGATTTCTGTTAGCTGAAGGGTTGAAACCAATCGAAATTCACCGTCGGATGGCCCACCATATTGTTCTTGATGTACTGATAAATAATTTTTTTTATTTTCAAATTAATTTTTAATAGAAATAGATTTTATGAGTGTGGCAGCATTAATTTTTATATTCAAGAAAGTGTGTGCGAGATGGGTTCCAAAACATTTGACATCAGAAATGAAAGAAAGGCGCATGGA
>AYEL01080743.1:0-17271 GCA_000484575.1 Olivierus martensii
GGAGACGTCCGAGCCGGTATGCTTTTGTTTTCTGCTTTGTGCCATTGCATACAAACAAAACACCACCAAAGTGGGGACACCTGCCAGCATTTGGTTGAGCATAATGGAATAGCCTTCTCGCCCTGGGTGACCCTACTAGAAATATAATTTCTGACGTGCATCATCCATTCCGCCCACGTACACCCCTCCGCCACTTTGAGGCAGCATAGCAGGATTCAGGAGGGGTTATTATTATTATTATTATTATTATTATTATTGTCTTAAAGCTAATTGTAAAGAATTTTTTTATATACTAAAATTAAAACACTGGTAAATAAATTTTACATGTAACAGATATTTCTTTATTAAAGTAATTTTTTTTATTACATTTATATTAATTTTTATGCTTATTTCCATTCTTTGTATAGGCCTATATTGTAATTGGTATATATAATAACATTAATCATTAATGGTTGCCTGTGCTATAAGATTTACTGTATGCCCACAAGTGTGCTATAAGAAGGGAAAGGTGAGGAAGGCATTGCATTCGAGAATATTACAAAGTCCATCAAAAGTGATGAACATAGATTCAGTGTTATTGAAAAAATAATTTTTAAGTTACACCTGAATTTAAAATGTCATTTATTACACCAGCTTAGTTCATGATAGTCTTAAAATATTGTATTATATGTACATACAATGTGCATATAAGGATTAAATACATTATATGCAAGGATTTCTATACATAGATGTCCTGGCCACTGTTTAAAAGTGAAGCCGTAAATGGTGGGGTACTTTCACGAATGTACATTCAACGCTATAGTAAATTGACTTTATTTGGATGGTCAGACAACCCATTTATTTTAAAAAATGTGATGAACTGATCCTAATAGTTAACAAAAAGGGTGTAGTACCCAAAAATGGGATATTGAACTGTTTTTTATTATAATTTTTTATAAATATACGTTTTTGATAATATGTCCAATATTTACTGCTTTAATCGGTATCTTATTGATAACTTACTACTTAATTCAGCACTAGAAAGCAGACCAATGATTCTAGACCAATGAGATTCCGGCCATTAGCCAACCTCACGATGAATAACCACAATACTATTAACACTAACCCATTAGCTAACCTCACGATGAATAACCACAAACTTAACCACTAACTTCAGTTTAAAAGAAAAATTTATTTTCATATTTTACATCATTGTTCATCATCTAAATTATTAGCTAATCTCACGATGAATAACCACAATACTAACTTAACACTAACTGTTTATGATATTCTGGCCATTAGCTAACTTCATGATGAATAACCACAATACTAACTTAACACTAACTGTTTAAGAGAAAATCCACGATGAATAACCACAATAAACTTAACACTAACTGTTTAAGAAATATAGGATGAAATAACCACAATACTAACTTAACACTAACTGTTTAAGAAATATTGATGAATAACTACAATAAACTTAACACTAACTGTTTAAGAAATATTTATTGAATAACCACAATAAACTTAACACTAACTGTTTAAGAAATATTTATTTCCACAATACTAACTTAACACTAACTGTTTAAGAAATATTTATTTTCAGATTTTACACCATATTTTTACATCATTGTTCATCATTTAAATTAATAACCACGATAAACTTAACACTAACTGTTTAAGAAATATTTATTTTCATATTTTACTCGTTAGTTCATCATCTAAATTAATAACTTACCAGGAATTGCATCATCATGTTGTTCATCATCTAAATTAATAACTTACCAGGAATTGCGTCTCATACATCATTGTTCATCATCTAAATTAATAACTTACCAGGAATTGTGTCTCATACCTCATTAAAAAGTGTTCCTCCTTTTATCCATTTCGATACTTTTTAAAAGCGAAAATTCTCCACTCACCAAATCGAAACCAAAATAAAAATCAACTTTTATCAATTTTTAATCAATCAAAAATAATCCAAAATAGCAAATCGAAAGAGGAAGTTCAGCACAGCTTTTATGTGAATCGAAACCAAAAGAGCAAATCGAAAGCAGAAGTGGAGCACTGCTTTATTACTTACCAGGAATTGCGTCTCATATCATCATCAAACCAACCGCCAAACTTACCAGGAATTGTATCTCATACCATCATCAAACCAACCACCAAAATCAAAACCACAATAGCAAATCAAAAGCAGAAGTTGAACGTCACCTGGCCACCAATTCTGAGAGGATAATCCAATTAGCGATTAAGCATTGCAACTTTATTGAATCAGTAAATTAGTTCCAGATAGGCAAGCATTGCAACTTTATTGAATCAGTAAATTAGTTCCAGATAGCATTAAAGGCATTGCAACTTTATTGAATCAGTAAATTAGTTCCAGATAGAATTAATTTAGCTTAACAACTTTATTGAATCAGTAAATTAGAAAGATAGAATTAATAAGCGAAGTTAATGAACCAATGAGAAATTTTTAAAATTTGCGATTAAGCATTGCAACTTTATTGAATCAGTAAATTAGTTCCAGATTGGCAAGCATTGCAACTTTATTGAATCAGTAAATTAGTTCCAGATAGCATTGGGCATTGCAACTTTATTGAATCAGTAAATTAGTTCCAGATAGAATTAATTTAGCTTAAATAATGAACAGATGATCTGACATTTTTAACAGATAGAATTAATAAGCGAAGTTAATGAACCAATGAGAAATTTTTAAGAAGAAAATTCTGTACTATACCTGTATGTATACGATAGCAAAGCTAAATAATAGTACAGTAATGTTAAACAGTTAATGGCAAAATGCCCATCTTTCTGATGTTTCACCCCTTCAAGTTCTGTACTATACTGTATGTATACGATAGCAAAGCTAAATAATAGTACGTATGTTAAACAGTTAACGGCAAAAAGCCCATCTTTCTGATGTTTCACCTCTATACTCTACTGTATGTATACGATAGCAAAGCTAAATAATAGTACAGTAACGATAAACAGTTAACGGCAAAAAGCCCATCTTTCTGATGTTTCACCCCTTCTTAAACAGTTAACGGCAAAAAGCCCATCTTTCTGACGTTTCATCCCTTCCAAAGCCGTGTGACAGTTCTTGGACTGCTCCTTGTCCAGTTTTACTAACCAAAATTGTTGGCCTTCTTGGACTGCTCCTCGTTCGGTTTTACTAACCGAAAATTAACGGTTCTTGGACTGCTCCTCGTCCGGTTTTACTAACCGAAAATTAACGGTAATTAGAGTTATGCTCCTCATTCGGTTTTACTAACCGAAAATTAACGGTAATTTGTTAACGCCATCATAAAAGGAGCTTTGTTAGTAAGACTGATCTGTGTTTACAACTGTTCCTCGTCCGGTTTTACTAACCGAAAATTAACGGTAATTTGTTAATTGAATCATAAAAGGAGCTTTGTTAGTAAGACTGATCTGTGTTTACAACTCTTCGTCCGGTTTTACTAACCGAAAATTAACGGTAATTTGTTAATTGACACTTGTTTGGTTTTACTAACCGAAAATTAACAGTAATTTGTTAATTGACATCAATCTGGTTTTACTAACCGAAAATTAACGGTAATTTGTTAATTGACATCATGGTTTTACTAACCGAAAATTAACGGTAGTTTGTTAATTGACATCATAAATCTTACTAACCGAAAATTAACGGTAATTTGTTAATTGACATCATAAAAGGAGTTTTGTTAGTAAGATTGGTCTATGCTTACAACTCACACTAATCGAATATTTGCTCGGGGGGCTTTGTTAGTAAGACTGGTCTATGCTTACAACTCGCATTAATCGAGCTATGTTAGTAAGACTGGTCTATGCTTACAACTCGCATTAATCGAATATTTATCATTAATTTGTTAATTGACATCATAAAAGGGGATGGATCTTTGTTAGTAACTTTAATTTGTTAATTGACATCATAAAAGGGGACGGACCTTTGTTAGTAAGATAATTTGTTAATTGACATCATAAAAGGAGGCGGAGCTTTGTTAGTAAGTTGGTCCATGCTTACAACTTGCATTAATCAACTATTTGCTCGTACTAACTGAAAAACTGTATCAATTTTATAAATCGCATTATTCGAACTCGCACTCGATTAGTGCGAGTTCAAATAATGCGATTTCGATTAGTGTGACTTATAAAATTGATACCGTTTTTCGATTCGCTATTTCCATTCTCAATTATTATTACTAAAATTACTATCATTGTCAGTCATTTTCAACCGTATTTTCATTGTCATTGTATCATTGTCAGTCATTTTCAACCGTACCATCATTGTCATTGTATCATTGTCAGTCATTTTCATGACCTACCTATATAACTATTGTAAGTAGAAAAGCACTTGTAGTTTAGAAATTGATTTTACTATCATATTACTAAATTTTAATAGGAATTTATATAATTAAAATTTTTTATTTATTTAGGGAGTGACAGATATCAATGTAAATAAATTAATTAAATATAGAAAGCGTCTCCGTCCTCTTAATGAACAAGACAATAGTGAATCGAGACGAATATGGTTTGATGTTACTAGAGCTTTGAAAAACAATGATACAAAATTAGCAGCTTCATATAAACAACAGGTAAAGTTTTAGAACTTGAGTAAAAATATTAGTAAATAGAATTAAAATGCTAAATTAAAAATATAAAATACTTTTACAAACATTTGCAGTTTAATTCCATCTTTTTATTAAATTAAAAATTTAACTTCTTATAAAGAGAATCTTTGTATAGCATCTCAAATAGATGAATAAAAGACACTAAATTGTTTTAAATGAAGCAGAGGATACACACAACTACAGTTTATAGTTTTGTATTTTAATAAAAGTCTTCATATATAATATGCATTTTTGGATCTATTTTTTTAAAGTAATGTTGAAATATTCAATGGAAAATCATGCATATCTTATTGAATATTTTTCTAGTAATTTTACGATGTTATTTTTGAAAAAGGGCTGTTTATGTCAAGATTAGTTTATAACATATTATTGATAATTAAAAATAAATCTTTCTAGTATAACTGAAGAGAGATTTCCAATTTAAAAAAAAAAATAGAACTCAAAATATATACAGTTGATTCCATTTAATTCCAACGGTGATTAATTGGAGCTGCTTTTTTATGCCAAATCTCAAAGAACAGAAACCAAACTAATAAACTAATACATAATTTACACTTAAGACAGTAGCAGAAAAGGAATTTAGAATAATAATAATACACAAAAGCCCTTTAGCAGTCAAAAGATTTTATTCAGATTTTATTGTCTGAATAAAATCTTTTGACTGCTAAAGGGCTTTTGTGTATTATTTTTAGTTTGTGTTTAGTGCAGTCTCACTGAACTTATATTAGGAATTTAAAATTTTTTGACATATTTTAGGGATTTTTCGAAAGTATATCAACACTATGGGCTGATTGTTTAAACGGGTTCTAGACCTCGGCCGCGGTCTGAACCACGGTTTTATAAAATTTGCATTGCATAAATAAAGCATTTTAGCAGACGTGGATCAGACGAGGTCTAGGAAACCGGTTTCTAAAATTTATTTCTAGACCAGCCTCTAGCCAGGTTTAGAATCTAGACTGCGTCTTCTTGAGCATGCGTTAAATTTTCGTAGTTTGTAGAATCCTTCATATTTAATTTGAATTATTATTGAGTGAAATATAATTTAACCAAAATGGAAATTCTGATAGCAATTGGCTATTTGGCTACCGGGTTTGTCGAGCCCTGAATATGATTTTTGTTCCTGTTTGTTTGAAAGAAGAGTATAGAGAAATTTTAAATTTGTTCATAAGCATTTTGAAAGACCCAAAAATTGACTTTGCTGTTAATCTCTCTCTCTTGAAATTTTTCACAGACCACTGGTTGGCAACCACTGTTCTAAGAGGAGGTTTCTCCTAATAGCTTTATGACCATTCTCATACCATACTCCAGTATTTTGTCTTGCCCCAACTTCAAACTTCAACAGCAACAATACTTTGTGTCTACAACTTTTCTGGAAGATGGCATGTCCCATATATTGGATGTAATATACAGCATTTTTTGTACAAACATTCCACCTATCACTGAGTGATTAATTGAACATTTCCTATTGTCTGATCATCACATTCTCCAGGTCTGAATCCAGGTGATTTCTAGTTGTGGAAGCATTTAAAGAATTTGGTTTATCATGGAAATGATGCAAGTTTGCCATATTTAAAGAACTATTATGCTGCATGTACAAAGCATTGTGAAGGATCATCTGTACTCAGCCATATGAACATATTGTTCATTGCTTAAAAATTTTACAAATGCACAACAGAGAACACATTAGCAATGTAAAGAAAGTTGCTCAAATACATTGTGCATCAGGCATGTCCCATACAAAAATGAATATACTTTTTGATTGTTTTTTGTTATGTTTCTTTTTTTTGTGTATTTTGTTGTATAGTATCCCTAGAGGAAACTATATGAACTTTTTGTTTGAATAATCCTTTTCTACATCCTTTGAACCTGTAAACAAATTTTGCTGTCAATTTGCTTATTAGTTACAACATGTTCTGAACAGGCCAAGTTTAAATATGATCATCTTGTACATAGAATTTATGCATTATTGTACTTAACAATTTTCAATTATTGCAGAAATTTTCAGAATGAATTAACTGCATTTTAACAATATAGGATTTTCCTGACTTATGACAATCAATACTTACAATTGCAATTATTTATGATGGAAATTCATATTTATAACTGCCATCATCAATGAAGATTTAAAAGTGAAAATTGCATCATGTCTCTTATGCAATCTTCACTTTTGGGAGAGAACTAACAGAATAAGCAAAATTCTGTACTTGAGAAATGTACTCAAATTGTGGTGTAGTTATCTCTCTGTTACTTAGTCATTTAATTTTTATTCAAATCTACAGATAATCTGTGTTAAACTGGTTGGAAAGTTAACTTCAAATAATGCAGATTTTAACTATTGTTGATGTATAATTCAGCTTCAAATTAAAAATTAATTGTATTTAGAATTATCCTCCATAATGATAATTAAAGATTGTAAATTTTGAGTTTGGGATTGTAATTTGCTTCATATTAATTGATATAGTAAAAGGCTGATTAATTTTATATCAGTTAAAATTCCATTTAATATGTTTTCATCATGTTTAATTTTTTATACAAATGTAACTATATTATATATCTCACTTTTGTTTCTTTATCTAGTATTTTCTTTATACAAAAAATAAATTTAAATGTTGGTAGGGACAATATATTTTCCTCATTGTATAGAATAAACAGTGTTTATTCAACATTACTGTATTGTATTTCTTTTTAAAATTTATTGAATATTCTGAATTTTACTGGCTGAAAAACTTAGTGTCAATTTATAATTTTACAGTACAGTATTGTGCCCCCTATAATGGATTTGAATTATAATAAATTTGATCACATTCCTGCTGTTAGACTCATCCTGCAATTTGTCAATGCAGAAAAAATTATTTTAAAAATTTAAATAATATAAATTTATAAATATAAATTTATATATTTATTAGAAAAAATATGCAATTTATCATATAAACTAAATAATGCATTACATTTTCTGAAGTATTAAAAAATAAATTTTATTGCAAAGTTTAGTTAAATTTTATAGCATTTGTACCTAACATTACTACTTCGTCTACCGTAAGTACCATCTTCTCCTTTATGGTGACAAGTTAATGCTTCATTCAAATATTCTTCTACAATTTTCACATATTTCAAATTATATGTCTAAAAATATAAAAGAATTGTATAAAGACATATTGATCATAAAAATAAACGAAACAAACCTTACATTATGCCATTTCTGTAATTCATGGTTAAGGAAATTAGCATCTCTTAAAAAACGGAAGCCTCCACTGACTGACAGAAATCTTAAAAGCAATAACAATCCTTTATCACCATAATGTAAGAGAGGTGGTCTGAGAGATATTAATGCTTCTAAATTTTCCTTTAAAAAAAATTTACTTTTCATTATTTATTATAATTTCAAAAATATTTTTGAGTAATTTAGAGTTATTTTTATGTACAATAAGATCTTACTTGCACATCACAAGCTTCATCTAAAATATCAGCAGCAGCAAGTGAAACAGCTCGACAAGGATCATATAACTGAGTAATTAATAGTTCAATGGCCCATTTATGAAAATCTGCTATTCTAGCTCTCATTAATACTCTCAAATAATTTGTGGCATAAAGACGAGAATTCTGCATTTATTTACAAAAACCAAATAATGTAATTTCCACATTTTTAAAGACAAAATAAAATATTTTATAGAATACATACTTCTTGCTACATATACAGCTCCTTAACAGGAAATATTTTTATTTTTTAAAATTTTTTTGGTTTTACTCCAAGACCCTGATCAGTAAACAGATTGTTAAAAAAAACTTTTAAAACAGAATATATCTTTTTGAATGCATCAAAATATTCTGTTCTAAAACATTCGTTAAAAAGAATCTGTTTACTGATGAGGGTCTTGGAGTAGGGCCGAAAAAGTTTTAAAAAATAAAAATATTTCCTGTTAAGGAGCTGTGTATGTAGCAAGATTATTGCTAAAGAACAGGAGTTTGTAACAAAAGGGAATACATACTTCATTAGTAGATGTTAATACTTTAGTTAATATTTTTCTAGAAAAGCCATCTTTTGTATAATCCAATGAAGAAACAACTAGTTTTATGTATAAATCATGGCTGGTGATACCAACAAGATCATAGAGACTAAAACAACAGAATTATAACAACATTTTAATATATAAAGTTTTAAGATTATTTAAAATTTACATTATTAAACATACTATTGTGATACTCCTGATTTATCAAGGAATTTTCTTCCTTTATTAGAACTGGATAATCTTCCAATGAAGAGAAAATAAATATGACTTAAAGTACCAACTAAACGAGTTGGACTAAGAACAGCATTCAGTGGAGCATTTTCTGTGGTTACCTGCAAAAACATTTAAAATTACAATACTATATCTTTTCACTATATTAATTTAATAGAGTATTAAAATAAAATTTTACATCAAATCATAAAAAGTTTAAGATAACTATATTTTTATCTAAGATAAAATTGCTATTATTTAAACAGAGCTTCCATAATGGATTTTGATTAGATTAAATATAAAAAATTTACTGTAAAAATTTTGAAGATTATAAATATGATCATCTGACTAATTTTATAAAATTTATATATAGTATGATTAAAATGAATATATATCAACTTATTTAGGCCAATCTACATGACCAATTTCTTGAGAGATGCTTTTCTCAGAGATCTCAACTTATAATAGTCTGATTTATGATGATCTGTATTTACAGCCACGATTAATTACAACAAAAATCCATACTTATGATAGCCATCATCATTGATTTTGCAAAAATGGAAGCCAATTGACTGGATGACTGACTGATCATTAGATGTATGCTTTAGAAAGTCCAGGTTTAACCCCGAACTTCCTCTCGAGTTACGACTTGACCTTTCCTCCGTTGTTTCGCCTTTCGGTGAGATATTTAAAATGATATGAATATGAAAATCATTTTCCTCGAACCAGTCTAAGATGCTATATACTACATTAGCAAATGACTCCATAACTAATAAGCAAAAATATTACTTTTATTAAACTGAAAACTAGTAAATTCAAAATTTAATACAACCTGACTCTCCCATCTGACTCTAAAATCCAACATAAAAGCACAAACATTGGACAATTACACAAAACTTGGCTACTGGACGACCAACCATTTCAACACTTCTAGAGTCACAAACATCGTCAGAACGAGAACTCGCCCTCCAGTGACATACTTTTTATCAGGTACATCTAATTTACATTTAATATCACAATTATAACAACAACGTCAGAACGAGAACTCGCCCTTCAGTGACATACTTTTTATCAGGTACATCTAATTTACATTTAATATCACAATTATAACAAATTAATTTCTTTGCTAACAACAACATATAATTATAACTAACTAAATTTCTCATTATTAATGTAATACAACATTCTCAATTTATCATTACTATAAGAAAATTTAGAAACTAAGACGAAATACTGTCTGTTGCATCCAACATGACCATCCACTCTTCCCCCAACACTGGCAACCAACAAGGTAAACTGTTCTCTTCGTTCTTTTTCCAAAATTCTCTCTCCAATCTTCACAGCTTTACTTCTATCCCAGAGCATTCATTTTAATTTCAAGTACCATACTTCCAGAATTTTTCAATCCATTCCCAGCCCATTCAACCTCATCCTTCACTTATTACTGATCCTTATTATGGGAGTGGGTGAACTGTGATTAACTATGGAATGCCATGCCATTTAGTATCCAATAAGGGAAGCAGAATATAATTCAATAGAAAAATGACAGGCATGACACTTCAATTCTTCTTTATTTAGATGTTTTCATTTCAATCCAAAAATGATTTCTGAAATGTCTGAAGCAAAATCACATATAATAAAGTAGTTCATTTAATTAGATTCAATCCTAAGCTTAGAAGATATGGAATTGAATTTGGATTCCAGGCCTTACAAAATTTTCATTATGAATATGGCATGGGTGTTAAGCTACTGTAAAGTCCTTCTGACAGGTGCCACAAATGTGAGAAGTTATTTGCAGTTGATATTAGAAAAATACTCTATTGTATAGTAATCAGAGATGTTTTCAATGGCATAACTTCTATGTTGAATGTCATAAAACATACTATAGTTTAACAGTTAGTTCAAACTTATAAGTTTTTATATCTGCCATTTTTATTAAATGATTGAATTTGATTATCTCTGCAAAATTCCACAAAAATCTAATAATAGATTATATTAATATATTCTATTATTAGATTTTTCTCAGAATATATTAATAAAATATCTTAGAAATTTGAATATTCATAATTTTTATTATGATTGATGATAGAAGGTTAAATGATATGGCATCAAGGTTACTTTTAATAGCAGGAATATCAATAAAAATTTTAAATGTGAAAATTTACTAATTAAAAAAAATTAGCAGTGGACATACAGACAAAGAATAATAATCTTATAAGCCTCACTTTTCTTGAAAATAGGCTAACAAAACTAATATATTAGCAAAGTACAGGTAGTTCTCAGTTTGCAAGTTCCTGAATTTGCAAGTTTTATCAAATATGAAGCTAATATATTAGTTTTGTTAGCCTAAAGTACAGGTAGTTCTCAGTTTGCAAGTTCCTGAATTTGCAAGTTTTATCAAATATGAGCATTAATTGCAATAAATAAATGCTAAGTATTCATAAATATGCATTTCAAACAATTTACATAGCTATACAATACAGTATAACTGACATTTATAGCTATTTGTAGAAGTGTGGAATTCCGGACGGACGGAAAAGCGGAATTGACAGGCAAATGGCCTAAAAACCCGGTCCACATTAAACAAGTGAGCAAGGACGACGAATGAGGCTGGCGACTCAAGTAATAGAAGTGGAGAGCAACATTGAATAAAATTCAATAGCTTCCTTTATTTTAACATATAAATAAACATGAGAGAGAATTAAAAATACAATCTCATTTCCCGACACAAAGTTGGAGAGAGAGACCTGCAAATCTGATGACTTCCTATCGTGGATATCTATGGCACAACAACAGTCTTTAGTCTATCAATTAACAGTCTTTAGTCCAAATTCTTGTCATAATCTATCTCCCGGATGGCAATACAGATACGCACAAACAGTTGATCTTGTAGCTCCAGCGGTCGGCAACTGTGAGTACTTGACAAAATTCGTTAGCGCAAGGACTCAAATCAGGGAAGAACTTGTTGAATGCAACAATGACTTCTTGGAGAGCCACGGCAACTTGATGTCTTGGTAAACGACGTTCGGTGAGAATGATGTTTCGGTCAGAGTTATCTTTCAGACCATGCCCGAGATTAGACCCGCTACCAAAAGTGATGATTAGACCAGAGACCAAAGTGATGTTTCGACCAGAGACCAAAAGCGAGGAACTTTGTCCAGAACTGCTCTTTTATGTCTCTGACCTCTCCTTCACCTTTTCTCCCGGGCTGGCTGCTATTCCCTCTTAAACAATCATCAGATATCTCAGATGTCATCCATTTAGACTTTGAATTGAATCTTGAATAAACCTTCCATGATTTATTGTCTAGTAAAAACAATCAAGCAATTCGATATATCCTGTTTTCGAATCGAACTGCATCATTAAAATTTATATCAATAGCGTTATTTGATATCGATTCAAATTCGCAACATTGAGAGGGAGTTTCCCGACCCCCTACAGAAGAAACTCCATCATCTGCTACAAAATCAAAAAATAATCAATATGGCAGATCAAAAAGTAAAAGCAGTTCATCCTCTGGCCATCAAACTTTTATTGGAACATTAAAATAAATAACTTTCATTACCATATTGTGCCTAAGGTAGCAGTTCATTTATGTAAAAGCTGATCTATTTATCTATCAATAATAATAATGTAGAATAAAAATATTTTAATATTTATGTAACAAATAATGTCATTATAATAATAATATGCTAGATTTTAAAGGCCATGTTTTCATTTCTTTAGATAAATAAATTATTGTTTAATCGTAAACTATTCATTTTTTTTTCCTTTACTGAATTTTTTTATGATCAAATTTCATTGTTGATATTAAAAACAGGAATTCCATTCTTATATTTATGAGAAACTAATTATTGGTTTATGAGTATTTTACAAGTCTACTTCAGCAACAAATCAACTCAAGGTGAAGAACTATCTGTATATAAAAGCAAGATGGGCTATAATTGTGGCTTTTGCGTAAAGGCGAGTGTGGAATGAGCATGTAGACCACAGAAGTTGTAGCTGAATTATTTACAATGAATAAGAAGTGGGAAGAAATTATGCATGACCAGAGAAGTACTGACAGGTAGCTGACCCTTGCGGTTGTGAACAGCGCATGATGAGTAAGGATGGGTAACGAAATCAGCCAGTGCCAATAAAGACTATGTTATGAATTTAACTGCTTCCTTCTTTATTTTTAACAGAGAGAGAGAGACTGTACATAAGTACTTTTACAGTCGTCGTGTACAACAGAAAGAGAGGTACCAGTACTTATTTTATCCAAAGAAGTTTACAACATAGAGTGGCTTTGATGGTTACGTTTGACACTAAAAGTCTTTAGTCCAAATTGATTACAGGTAGGCCTCGATTAGTGCGAATAATTGGTTCCACGAATTTTTCGCACTTCGAATTCGCACTAATCGAAGTATTAACTATATGTAAAATATGGTAATTGGTTCTTGCTGTGTGAGATTCCAGCCATTAGCTAACCTCACAATGAATAACCACAATACTAACTTAACACTAACTGTTTAAGAAATATTTATTTTCATATTTTACATCGTTGTTCATCATCTAAATTAATAACTTACCAGGAATTGCATCTCATACCATCATCAAACCAACCGCCAAATTGAAACCAAAATAACGAAATCGAAAGCGGAAGTGGAGCACTGCTTTTATATCGCTTAATCACTAACCTCTTCTTTTTTTGTTTCCTGTTTTATCGTCAAAAGACTTCTTCCTTTTATCCATTTCGATACTTTTTAAAAGAGAAAATTCCGTAACTCTACTGTATGTATACGATAGCAAAGCTAAATAATAGTACAGTATCTATACTCTACTGTATGTATACGATAGCAAAGCTAAATAATAGTACAGTAACGATAAACAGTTAACGGCAAAAAGCCCATCTTTCTGATGTTTCACCCCTTCTTAAACAGTTAACGGCAAAAAGCCCATCTTTCTGACGTTTCATCCCTTCACAGTTAACGGCAAAAAGCCCATCTTTCTGATGTTTCCCCCCCTTCAAAGCCAAGTGACTGTTCTTGGACTGCTCCTCGTCCGGTTTTCGAAAATTAAGGGTAATTTGTTAATTGACATCATAAAAGGAGGCGGAGCAAAAATTAATGGTAATTTGTTAATTGACATCATAAAAGGAGGCGGAGCTATGTTAGTAAGACTGGTCTATGCTTACAACTCGCATTAATCGAATATTTATCATTAATTTGTTAATTGACATCATAAAAGGGGATGGATCTTTGTTAGTAACTTTAATTTGTTAATTGACATCATAAAAGGGGACGGACCTTTGTTAGTAAGATAATTTGTTAATTGACATCATAAAAGGAGGCGGAGCTTTGTTAGTAAGATGGTCTATGCTTACAACTCGCATTAATTGAATATTTGCTCTCACTAACTGATCGTAAAAGGAGGCGGAGCTTTGTTAGTAAGACTGGTCTATGCTTACAACTTGCTTTAATCGAATATTTGCTCGGACTAAGTGAAAAACGGTATCATTTTAAATTAATCGAATATTTGCTCGCACTAACTGAAAAATGGTATCAATTTTAAAAGAGGCGAAGCTTTGTTAGTAAGACTGGTCTATGCTTACAACTCGCATTTGACATCATTAAAGGGGACGGACCTTTGTTAGTAAGACTGGTCTATGCTTACAACTCACATTAATGAAAATTTGCTCGCACTAACTGAAAAACGGTATCATTTTTATAAGTCGCCGAGCTTTGTTAGTAAGACTGGTCTATGCTTACAACTCGCATTAATCGACAGCTTTGTTAGTAAGACTGGTCTATGCTTACAACTCGCATTAATCGAATAAATGGACCTTTGTTAGTAAAACTGGTCTATGCTTACAACTCGCATTAATCGAATATTTGCTCGCACTAAGTGAAAAACGGTATCATTTTTATAAGTCGCACTAATCGAATATCGTAACTGAAAAACGGTATCAATTTTATAAGTTGAGATCGGAAGAGCGTCGTGTAGTCGAAATCACTTTATTCGAGCTCGCACTAATCGAGGCCTACTTGTATAGTCTTTAGTCCACTGTTGATGAATTAACACAAATGGTGTCATCAGCGTACTTAGTAATGGGCTTACACCACTGAAGAAGGACGAACGACCACTTGGGAGTTGATCCTCTGGCTTCTAATAAAATCTTCTAACTATCACCAATGCTGGAACGGTACTGGATATGACAATCTTCTAACTATTGCCGTTGCTTGGACGGTAAGAGATATGACGATTGGATTATGACGAGGAGCAAACCATAAGAGCGAAAGTGTCAGACTAAGATTTTCTAACTTGTCCGAAAGACAAACCAGAGAACAAGTGTGTCGGTCCTGGGCAACGTTAGCTCTTAAAATCCCGTGACCTTTTCGTTCACCTTTTTCCCGGGAGAGGACGAAGATGTTTACTTCTCGAACGTTCGTCAAGCCAGGTGTCAGATTCGCGACTATTCGGCAGACACCTGATTTAAACTTTCTCAGCGATTTATTGTTACTGCGGACAAAGTTTGCAAGCTGATCGAAATACCATACGACATGTCATCGTATATCTTCATTATTGTTTTCCTACGTCTCTCCCTCTCGTCTCTGCTCGGGGAGGGGGCAAATTCCTGGCCCTCACATAGTCATCTTATTTTTAAACTTCTATTGAAAGAGCTAATGGGAATATTCAAAGACTTAATTCTTTGAAGAATGAAGAAAGTAGCAAGAAATATAAAAAAGCATGAAAAAAGAGGGAAAGATTCTGAAAGTGTGGCAATTCACTAACAGAAAAGAGAGAATACACTTTAGTTGATCAAACCAAATACTACAGCATAAAATTCCCCTAATGGATTAAATCCGAATTAAATTTTTCTAACGATTAATTTTTAAATCAAGACTATGGTGCCACCATCTATTATGTTAATAATTAATTAAACTTTGAATTAAGGTGACGCCATCTAGTAATTAATAATTATACTATATTTTTTAATTAATTTCCCTGAAATAAAATTTTGCCATCACATCGGAATCAAACTGGGATCTTTTGAATAGCGCCACAATGCCTTACCAGTTAGACTACGGCACCTATGGCAGAATTCAACTTTGGGAAGCTTATATAATGATTACTGTGGAGACTTTATCGGATAAGGCCGAAACTAGCACTGCCAGATGGCTATCTACATAGTCTAACTGGTAAGGTGCTGGGGCACCATCCAAAAGATCCCAGTTTGATTCCGATGTGATGGCAAAATTTTATTTTAGGAAAATTAATTTAAAAATTATATTATAATTATTATTAATCACTAGCTGGCACCATCTTAGTTCAAAATTCTAAATTTAATTAATTATTTAACTCAATAGATGGTGGCACTATAGCCTTGATTTAAAAATTAATTGTTAGAAAAATTTAATTCAAGACTATCCCCTGGGGAGATTTGGCTGTAGTAGTTGGTTTGATTTGAAAAGATAATTCCCCTAATTAGTGTGTATTTGAGTATACCTTTAGTTGCTTCTTATAAATACAATGATGAGCTAATGGAATCTACAGGAAACTTGTTTTTAATCTATATCACAATTTAAGAAATGTTCTGAGTCTTTGCAATTAATTTTCATTTCGAAAATATAATTAATTTATTTGAAATTGCAACATATTAAAAGGCTATTTACAAAGTTCTAGGAATTTCATTCTGCTGTACAGCTAATAACATGCAGTCTTCAAGAATGCAAACATAAACAAGCCTTGACAAGTCAATCTTTAACCTACAAAAAAATTCATTCAGTTTGCTTTGTTGCTTTCGATTCATCTGAAATTAAGTCATGGAAAACACTGCTAAGTCTCAACAAGCTATTTTTTTAATGGGAAAAGAGTATTCAAATTATTTAGAGCTTGAAACAATCTGTTAAGTTCTAAGCGATGATTAGGCTTTGTCTATCCTTGTAGGCTATGACACTACGTTCACTAATATTTGGCAACACTAGCGCGATGCGAATCAGTTATCTATCACCGTGCGTCTGGCAAATATGCGTCTGCTTAAGAATCTACCGTTATTATATACCAGGGGTAGTCAATCTTCATGTCACTACGAGCCATTTAAGAAAAATAATTGAGAGCCGTAACTCAGTCTTTTCGGGTAATCTTAACAATGGTTTCAAAAATTGTTTATTATATACAGTATACTCCAGAGTATCCGGTTCGCGACTATCCGGCCTAGTTTTCTTTTATCGTAATTAAATGAGAAAGGCAAGGCGTTGCATTGGCAACATTGCAAAGGCATTGGAAGCGGGAGTCTGCTACGATCCTCCTACGTGTCGTGTGCAAAATACAAGTTGTGACAGGAAAAGAGCAGCGTTCTGCTCGTTGTTCATTGTTTCGTCAGTGTGTAACGGACCTCAATTGTTGCCGCTGTTCCTGATTATAACTGTACAGTACGTACAGTATTCGTAAATTGTTCTTGG
>AYEL01080744.1:0-52746 GCA_000484575.1 Olivierus martensii
TAGACTGTACGTTGTATAATAATATAAATTCCAATCTTCTTCTTCCTGTTAATATGGAGGATATGACTCATAAATTCCAATCTTCCAAGGTATACTAAATACCTTTTATAAATAACTAACGTTAACTTCGATCCACGAGCTACGATCAAACGTCTTAAGAAAACAAGATGGCTACTAGAAACGAAAGCTGCTTATGGGAAACAGATTACTACGTAATATTATTATTCAATATAGTTCTATATTTTAAAATAATAAAATATCCTTTATTATTTAAATGACTTTGGAAATATTAATACTGGTCCTAATGTCTTGAAAAATTATAAAATTTTTACATTCAAGAAAAAATACACAATCAACTAACTGAGAGGCGCTGTGGTACTGAAATTTCCTTGTTTTTAGCTAAGTGTCCCATCTGTATTAGTAATCTGTGGGCATAAGTACCCAGTGCCCTAAGTAGAGTACGCAGCGCCTGTGGCAAGGGTCAAACTTGCGCTCCCCATTTGTTTTTCATTTAAAGATAACAATGCTGAAACTGAATTATCTCCATCAAAATGAGATGATTTTCAATCTGCTGTAAGATATTTGTTTGAATGAGCAAATAGATTTGTACGAATCCCTTTTTAGTACTTTTCTTTAGGCCTTTCTATGAATTTTCACTGAAGAGGCAGAAAACCAATGAGTCATTCCAAACTTTTACTTTATCAATAAAAATAGCGTCCCTTCTCGAACTGGCGCCTTTGTTTGGGGTGAAACTTGGCCGCTCTTACCCACGAATTACCTCTTCTAAGAAATAAAATAAAAGAAAAACATAACGCTGTCTTCGAGCGTTTATCGAAAAAGTCATTTGCCCGCAAATAACAGAAATCAATTAAAAAATTTGCGCTTGTGGCAAATGCCGCTTTCGCCACGCCCTAGTTACGGCCCTGAATGTGGCGGCTGTTTTTGAAATCAAAATCATGTCAAAACCAAACGAACAATTATATCAGCAATTATATCTGGGGCGGCGCCGAATGCGGCTTTCACCACGCCCTAGTTACGGCCCTGAATGTGGCGGGTGTTTTTGAAATCAAAATCATGTCAAAACCAAACGAACAATTATATCAGCAATTATATCTGTAGTAAATTTGTTTGTCGATAACGATGAAGAATCTGAAAACTTACAATTAACAAATTTAATGTGGATATTTTAAAAGATTAGTTAAGCAGCCATATGTCACGAGAGATAGTTTGTATCCGACGGCGGACATTTATAGAGCCCATCACAGGCTGACCAGCATCCAAGATGGAGTTAACCGGATGGTTGAAAGATGGGGTTCAACGAGCCGAGCTCGGACCCCTCGTGAAAAACTGCTGGTGTGGGACCCGGATTTAACTCGGATCATCCAGGGTGATAAGCCAGAGCTTTACCATGCGGCCATCGGGTCGACAAGAAATATTAAGAAGAAAAAATCTATCATCATCTGAGAAAACTGTTTTAAGAAAAATCATTTGCGATAATATATATTCAATGTATGTTATGTGAAGTATTAAAACAAAATTCCGTTTTACCTGCATAGCTTGAACTATGAAATGGGCATTGAGAATATTGATAAACAGTTTCTTCCGCCATTTTGGAATAAAGCAACCCGGTCACGTGATAGTAATTACCCACTTCCTCGGCTGAGTCGTTTCTGTCGCGGCTGAGGTTGTAACTGCCAGTCGTGACCACTGTAAATCGAACGGCAACAGCCATTTTAAAGATCGCTCATCACTGGTGTGACTCAGAGGTGTTGCCTAAGTTTCTACCAACACACCCTTAAAGGGACGGGATCGAAGGGTTTTGTCCGCTAAAGGGGAATGTCCGTTAAGGGAAGTTCGACTGTACCAGAAAGCAGCGACGTGTAAGTCAGAAGTTGTGCATGCAATTGCTATCGATCGATAAGTGACGTCATTTAAAGTCAGACGTTACATAAAATACAAGTTTATACTATGCATATATTATTAGTGTACTAGCATAAGTTCTCCGGAATTTACGTTGCTTTTTACAAAATAATAAGATTCGGCAAGATGAACGTGTAGCACGAGAATGACTTAGAGCGCTGGAATGACGAAATCATGGTGTCATTTCGAGTCATCGCTAGGCCTATCGTCTGGCTCGGAGTCGACGCTAGAAACTTCCTCTTTTAAAGGGACGGGATCGAAGCGTTTTGTCCGCTAAAGGGGAATGCCCGTTAAGGGAAGTTCAACTGTACCAGAAAGCAGCGACGTGTAAGTCAGAAGTTCTGCATGCAATTGCTATCGATCGATAAGTGACGTCATTTAAAGTCAGAAGTTACATATAATGCAAGTTTATACTGCTCATATAGCTAGAAACTTCCTCACGTACAAACGTGAGTTAAGGAAAGGTTCTGTATTAACGTTATTCGTTCGCGTTCTACACATCGAAAATGGCGAATTCGACGCTTAGGTGATAAGATTCACGTTTGTAGTTTCGTTTGTTTATAGTGACTAAACGAGTAAATATAATTCCATATCTTTTAGTATACACGTACTAAAGGGGAGTGTCCGTTAAGGAAAGTTCGACTGTACCAGAAAGCAGCGACGTATAAGTCAGAAGTTGTGCTTACAATTGCTACCGATCGGTAAGTGACGTCATTTAAAGTCAGAAGTTACATATAATGCAAGTTTATACTGCTCATATATTATTATTTATGTACTAGCATAAGTTCTCGGCAATTTACGTTGCTTTTTACAAGATAATAGATAGCTTCGGCAACATGAACGTGTAGCACGAGAATGACGTAGAGCGCTGGAATGACGAAATCATGGCGTCATTCCGAATCGTCGCGAGACCTATCGTCGGGCTCGGAGTCGACGCTAGAGACTTCCTCACGTACAAACGTGAGTTAAGGAAAAGTTCTGCATTAACGTCATTCGTTCGCGTTCTAACTTCGAAAATGGTGAATTCGACGCTTAGACGGGAAGATTCAAGTTTGTAACTTCGTTTGTTTATAGTGACTAAAAGTGACTAAACGAGTAAATATAATTCCATCTCTTTTTAGTATACACGTTCCTTAGACTTGATATCTATGATACGATAAATTGTCAATATTCAAGATTCAATTCAAATATGAAAAAATTAATTTAAAATTTCAACACGAAAAAATGAGAATATATAAGATAATTTTTCAAGTACAATACATACATTTCAATACGTATTATCAATATATGTGCCTTTTGCCAATAAAAAACAAAATTGAGATATCACTATCCAGAATTCGTGTTTGTTTCTTGGGTTAATTCCCTTACTTCCACGGTGTAACTTTTTAAAAATAGCCAAAAAATATAACTATTTCGATAAAATAGAGAAATCGAAACCAACCAGCCACCGGACTGGGATGTTCGTGTTCTACACAAGCGTATTAAGCGAATGTGAAGTCACACACATGTGACGTCATTTAAGGACGTTAAGGGAAGTAATGACTCAGACGTGCGTGTGGAACGTGAATTCAGTGACACGTAATTAAGAAATCTAATGATTCTACGTTTCTACTGCCAAACGTGAAATCCATTTTATATTTTTCTCTCATTTTAGAACCCACAAGTACAATGGAAAAATTCAAAATTAAAAAAACAATTTTGGAATTAGCATTAAAACAATGTTTGTTTAAAACGATGCTTCAGTTAAGTATCAGGTAAAAATATTGCTAATTGGTGCAATAATGGACGTGGATAGTTTTTTACATATTTTACGCCCATTTCTAATCAGGGAGATTATCAGTTCCAATCACGGGTTGCACCCACACTTGAGGAGGGGGACTGGATGGTGAATGACGGGGATCGCCAGGCCGGACCCCCCAGCACCCCGAAAAAACTTTTCAGGAAATATCAGAGCCAGGTTCTCCCCTGTTCTACACAAGCGTATTAAGCGAATGTGAAGTCATACACATGTGACGTCATTTAAGGACGTTAAGGGTAGTAATGACTCAGACGTGCGTGTGGAACGTGAATTCAGTGACACGTAATTAAGAAATCTAGTATACACGTTCCTTAGACTTGGAATCTATGATACGATAAATTTTCAATATTCAAGATTCAATTCAAATATGAAAATATTAATTTAAAATTTCAACACGAAAAAATGAGAATGTATAAGATAATTTTTCAAGTACAATACATACATTTCAATACGTAATATCAATATATATGTGCCTTTTGCCAATAAAAAACAAAATTTTGATATCACTATCTAGAATTCGTGTTTGTTTCTTGGGTTGTTAATTCCCTTACTTCCACGGTGTAACTTCTTAAAAATATACAAAAAATGTAACTATCGAGGTGATTTCAATAAAATAAACAAAGCCAAACCAACCAGCCACCGGCTCGGATGTTCGTGTTCTACGCAAGTGTATTACGCAAATGTGATGTCATACACATGTGACGTCATTTAAGGACGTTAAGGGAAATAATGACTGGCTGAAGTAGATATCTTCTACAGACGCGCGCGTGGAACGTGAACTCAATGACACGTAATTAAGAAATCTAGATTCTACGTTTCTACTTCCAAACGTGAAATCCATTTGATATTTTTTTCTCATTTTAGAATCCACAGATACAATGGAAAAATTCAAAGATTAAAAATACAATTTTGGAGTCAGCATTAAAACAATGTTTAAAACGATGCTTCAGTTAAGTATCAGGTAAAAACATTTCTAATTGGTGCAATAATGGACGTGGATAGTTTTTACATATTTTACGCCCCTTTCCAGTCAGGGAGATTACCAGTTCCAACCACGGGTGCACCCACACCTGAGGTGGTGAACCGGATGGTGAATGACGTGATCGTTAGGCCGGACCCCCCAGCAACCCGAAAAAACTTTTCAGGAAATATCAGAGCCAGGTTCTCCTTCGTGGCACGCCAACAGCATTACCACTCGGCCATTGATATACAGTGGCGTATCCAGAACCTTCGGTCCCCATGGCAGCATTTTTTTGACCCTCTCTCCCCTCCAAAAACATCTGTCTTAACTTTCAACACACATTTTCTTACATATACAGTGGCGTATCCAGAATCTTCGGTCCCCATGGCGGCATTTTTTGACCCTCTCTCCCCTCCAAAAACATCTGTCTTAGTTATATACAGTTATATCCAGAACCTTCGGTCCCCATGGCGGCATTTTTTGACAAAAACATCTGTCTTAACTTTCCACACACATTTTCTTAAATAATTTTAAAGAACTGAAAATTATACAAAAATTTTTATACAAACATCTGGTGAATAGCAATGATATTCCATGCTCTTGGCCCCCCGCTTGGTGCCCTCCTCTGGGTACGCCACTGGTTATATAAAATAAAAATTCCAATTAAATCAGTATAAATTATCCTTATATAACTATAGTAACTTCAAATATTAATTTAGAAATCTCTTTACAGTTATAATCGAATTAATACGAGTATATTCTCTTTTTAATATTAAGTCGATAATAGTTCTTAAATGTCGATATCTTACGACGATTGGTTGATATTTCCTGAATATTATGTATTTAATCGTTGAATAAACATTAATGCATCGCTCATGTTACTTTATTTACTCTAGTGATTATCAACCGAAGTGATTATAGGGTAAATATTTTATAATCAATAGTTGTAGATCAATGGTCTACAACTATTCATTTTAAAATATGTTATTTATATATTATTTAACATTTAATGAATAAAAGAAATTTAATTGCTTGTTATGCTCAAAAAAATAGAAATATAGATATTACTTCTTAATATTATCCAGATATATAGCGAACTTTCGTCCATCGGAAACTTTTCCAAGGCAGAACTCGATTTGAAATATAAACTAAAGGTTAAAAATTTTTCGTTTTTTATCAAAGTTCTCAAAAAAATAGAAATATAGATATTAATTCATAATATTATCCAAATATATAACGAATTTTCGTCCATCGGAAACTTTTCCAAGGCAGAACTCGATTTGAAATACAAACTAAAGGTTAAAAATTTTTCGTTTTCTTTCAAAGTTATAAATATCATACTGTTATTTATATTATAAATAAAATATATATGTTTAGATAATTAATTTTATGAAGAGATTCGATCGCCTACCACTCGGATTTTCCGTCGGAGGATTCTTCGTTCTAAAGAAAGAATGTCTTATTAAAGTGAGTCTTTGTCCTCCGAATTATTTTTTTGCTCAGAAAATAATCAGTGATTATTTATTTAAAACAAACCACAATGGTATATTCTTAATAAATTTTAATTAATTAATTCTATAAATAAAAAAGTACTAAAAGTTCATTTGAGAATAATTTTTAAAATCAATTTTATTGACAGATGCTGTATATTACCTTCATGAATAGAGAATGATGCAAATATTTTATAAAAGTTAAGAATAGAAAAATGATAAATTGGTCAATGGTATAAACCTAACAAATTTTAATTATTTGCATTCTATAAATAAAAAAATACTAAAAATTTTTTTGAGAATAATTTTCAAACTCCGTTTTATTAACAGATATATTATTTTCGTGAATAGAGAGTGATGCAAATATTTTATAAAAGTTAAGAATATGAAAAATGGTATTTATTATTCTTGAATATAGATATATATAGAAAGCAGAAAATTATGATCTAGAAACAGCCTGCAGTGACAAATGTCCCGTTTAGTTATAAAATTTTATGAAGAGATTCGATCGCCTACCACTCGGATTTTCCGTCGGAGGATTCTTCGTTCTAAAGAAAGAATGTCCTATTAAAGTGAGTCTTTGTCCTCCGAATTATTTTTTGCTCAGAAAATAATCACTGATTATTTATTTAAAACAAACCACAATGGTATATTCCTAATAAATTTTAATTATTTAATTCTATAAATAAAAAAGTTCATTTGAGAATAATTTTTAAAATCAATTTTATTGACAGATACTGTATATTACCTTCGTGAATAGAGAATGATGCAAATATTTTATAAAAGTTAAGAATAGAAAAATGATAAATTGGTTGTATGACCAAAAATTATGGATGATATTATTGTTTTATTTTCTTTAAATCGTCGACCAAGTAGCCACATCTAATTGCAACAAATATTCTACTTTATTAGCATTGTACTTTGTTTATTTTTTACATATTAGATGTTTTTCGCAACGAGTTAGAGTTCCATAGAGTGGAAATACACCGCCATGTTTGAAGACAATAGAAGTCCGTCCGCCATTTTTTCTTTAGTCAAGGAGATGTGGCAGACCTGCTACTACAAAGGAAAAGAATTTTCAAGAGGAAATAAATAACTCAAATATTAACAAGAAATAAAAATAGTTTATTTATTACAAATTAACATTTCATTTGTAACAGTTTGTTTTTACAATACAGCTTCTATTGACCTTTAAATAAAATAAGTTTTATATACATTTCCTGATAACTTTACCTCTCAACTCAAATGATTTTGACTTGTACAAATGATTTATTCTACAAATAAAATAGTACTTGAGGAGAAGTTTCATAAGCAAGACATAATGTGTATCTTCTCCAAATTTGTTGCTGTAAACAGATGATCATTGTTTACAAATAAGCAACTTATCAACTTGAATTGACAAAATTCTCCAAATTTGTTGCTGTAAACAGATGATCATTGTTTACAAATAAGCAACTTATCAACATTTGCAATACTTCTGTCTTAAATCTCAACAAAATATTTCTCTGGCCTGTAAGTAGCAACCCTTTGTTATGACTGAAAAAACTTTTCAGCAATATTGAAAAATTTAATTACATCACCAGCTGGGTTAATTAAGCTATGTTTGGCATCCTTTACCTCAATCAATCCAGTTTTGCAATCATTTGGAGAAAAAAGAACTTCCAAACAATAATTACAACCAATTTTCTTTGCTACCTGCCTAATTATTCTTCCAACCATATACTCAATGATATTTTCAGAATACATATTCAGTGATTCATATTCTGGCAAATAATC
The DNA here is from genome assembly GCA_000484575.1 of Olivierus martensii. Taxonomy (NCBI): domain Eukaryota; kingdom Metazoa; phylum Arthropoda; class Arachnida; order Scorpiones; family Buthidae; genus Olivierus; species Olivierus martensii. The sequence continues at coordinate 7,946 of AYEL01080744.1, forward strand.
ATGTTCAAAAACTATTACATTATTTGCAAAAGCCATTGGTGAAATAATAGCAGGTGGGAGTAAGTCTATATTTGATAAAAATACTAAAGTATTATCATCAAATATAGGCAGCTATCTTGAAACAACTCAACATGTTGGAATGCAAAAGCCATTGGTGAAATAATAGCGGATGGGAGTAAGTCTATATTTGATAATAATACTAAAGTATTATCATCAAATATAGGCAGCTATCTTGAAACAACTCAACATGTTGGATAGTAGCGTAAATGAAATCCGCTACCAAACACGATGTCACTCATTCAACAAGTTCCATAGTAGTACTATCTTGAAGACGCGTTCAACAGAAAATCTCTCAACTATTCCACAACAGTTGAGTCTGCTGAACGCAATTATTGTAACAGATATCCTAATTTCTTAGCTCTGTACTTATTTGTTTTCTACATATGTTTTTTGATTGGATACAGTTTCCTTATAATGAAAGCTTTAGTCGTTGGTGCCGCCACATACTCTGTACCCCCGATTGTTAGTCACTGTTTTTAATCCTTTTATATGTAACAAAATAATCACGTTTGTTTATTACGAATCGGAAGATAAAAACTTTCTTACTTCCATCACTTAGAGTAGCCTAATGAGTGTTTGATATCTTAATGTCAAACAGCGTTCACTATCCTGATAACCTATTAGTGATTCATACATTACAATAATCAAAATAAATTTTATTTCGGTGTTAACGCAAAAGATGAGATTTAATTTCGATATTTCCGATATAAGTTCAAGCATCTAGTTTGCATCTTCTCTTCCACGCTTCTTCCGAAGATATTAAATCTTCTAAAGAATAAAAGAGATTAAAATTGTTTAGTTAAATTATGAAAAAATTCCTTTTTATTATTTTTTTATTTAAAATAATTTCAATGCAGAACTAAACGTAGGTGTTCGATTTAATCAGTTTACAAGCTATAATTTAATTAAGAACTTTTATGAATTGTTACGAGTCGTTTCACCAAACAGTGGGTGTTCCAATGCCAGCTAATCCAATCCGTTTGGCAAGCGATCGTCTAGTGGAATTTTCTGATAAAGGAAATAGTCAATACTTAAACATAACACAACTATTTATTTACTAACAACAACAATTATACAATAAGTAACTGAGGTCAAGACAATGTGCAAAAACGTGTACTCAGCCAGCTTCGCCGGACAGCTAAGCTTGGCAAGGAAGACTGATTGAAGTAATCAGGCAGGAAGAGACTGTGCTATTTATTTACTAACAACAACAATTATACAATAAGTAACTGAAGTCAAGATAATGTGCAAAAACGTGTACTCAGACAGCTCCGCCGGACAGCTAAGCTTGGCAAGGAAGACTGATTGAAGTAATCAGGCAGGAAGAGACTGGATGACGTTCGGAAAGGAGACGGGCAGAGACTCTAAACGATCTAAGAGTTCCCTAGATGGAAATCTGTTTTTAATGTCCTAGTGCTCCATGCCCCATAAGGTGTAATTGGATCCTTCTTAGCCCAATCTAAGAGATTTCCCCATCTCTGACGTACTTTCCTCAACCTATAAGATTAAGATCCCTGTCTCTGATGCCATAAGCGAGGGGTTCGATTTGGGTGAAAGTATTTTGGTTCTTACTATTCCTATTAAGGAAATGATAGCCAATCTCCCCGAACTCCTTCTCTGCCTTATAAAACTTTTAATTAGTTGTCTCTTACATCTTAAGATGACTGATGCGATTCATCCGGCTATTACAAAATGTCACTTGTGTACATTAGAATCTGATGCATCGGTATACGTCAAACATGCATTTTCTAAATGCGAAATAAATCGCTGATATATATCATGATATGGAATAAAACATTTTTATCTTACTTTCAGAAGAAAAACGTAGCTTATAACATCATCGTGCTGTTTTTGCTGTCCTTTTAGTCTTTCAACCTTTTTTTTGGTCAACACATGACGCCACATTCCATTCTCTAAGAATACTATGTGAGGGGTGGGCAGACTTTCAACCTTTTTATTGGTCAACACATGACGCCACATTCCATTCTCTAAGAATACTATGTGAGGGGTGGGCAGCCTCTGACGGGTCAAGCCCTAACACACGCTGTTACGTCACAGTGCCCATCTCTGCAGATAGAGCGGTCGAATTGTGGAGGACGGGGATCGACGGACAGAGCCCAGATCCCATGATAAATATTTTCAAACGGTGGGACCGGAACTCGAAACCGGGTCCTGCAGGCTGTTACGTCACAGTGCCCATCTCTGCAGATAGATCGGTCGAATTGTGGAGGACGGGGATCGACGGACAGATCCCAGATCCCATGATAAATATTTTCAAACGGTGGGACCGGAACTCGAAACCGGGTCCTGCAGAGTGGAAAGCCGAAGCGCTTCCACGCGGCTAATCCTTTCAACCATTCAAAATGAAGAATATTTAAACGTCCGAGATAATCTCTTAAAAGTCGAAACTTAAAACTAAAAATTTATAGTGTGTAGATATAAGAATGATGTCGAACTATGTAACACTGCGAATTTCTAAAAGTATATTTTATGTTTGCAAAATTTTATTTTTCCAATAAATTTTACTGTGAAAAAAATTTTCATATTAATCACACATAACAATATTATAATATATTAAAATATCAAGAACCATTTAAAATATTTCTGCTGGGTGATGTTAGTTAGCAAAATTTAAAAGAAAATTTCGCATTAAGCCACAAAACCTCGTCAAGGTCTCACCCATTTTTGTGGGTTTTTTGATGACCCAGAAACCCCATAATGATGGGCAGAACCACCATTATGAGAAAAACTGGGGCCAGAATCCTGGCTAACGACTTCCCTTTTCTTTCTTCTGTATATCTCATATATAAGTGATGATCCTGAACTAATATTGGTTTCCACTGCCTTGCAGACTCCAAACGTTTCATACAAATTTCCTTTTCCTGTTTTCCATTTCTCTCTCTTCTGCTGTGTGATTGATGATTCTGACGACTTTTGGTTTCTGCACTGCAGTTTCCACTACCGAGGAGACCCCAAATGGTTTATCCGTCTTCTTTCTTTTCCTATAAAAGAATCGCAACTATACTTAGTAAGTCTGCTGATCTGGGATAGACAGGAAAATAAAAGATGGTAAACTGAGATGATAGCTTCCGACGGCTAAATCCAGAAGTTTATCCATTGGAAGAATGAAATGCAATGAGAAGAATAGAGGAATGATTTAAAGGACCGGAAGAAAGCGTGATACGACAATAGAGAAGAGAAACTGGAACCCTTTAGTCGCCTCTTACGACCAGTGCCGGATTTAAGCCGATTGCACCGATTGCCTTACCAGAAGAAAGCGTGATACGACACTAGAGAAGAGAAAATGGAACCCTTTAGTCGCCTCTTACGACCAGTGCCGGATTTAAGCCGATTGCACCGATTGCATCCAATCGGGCCCCGCGCTTGAGGGGGCCCCGTGTTTGTCAAAGTTTATGTAATTAAATATTGTATTAAGAAAAAAGTATTTTAAAATATGTGTCGGTTTTCAGTATTCGAGGAACGTATAAATGGTACGATATAATAAAGTTACAGAAGATGACAATTATCAAAAACGTCCAGACATTCAATTACTTTTTTATATTGAGTACTATCACAACAATTTGGATACAGGTTTATACAGGGTAGTTATAAATTAATTTAGCCTAATTACATCTCTCTGGAGTGGATTCTAATCAATATATTATATTGAAACCTAATATATGCTAATTAGGCCACAGAGTTGCAATTTTCGATGAAAAATAAAATTGTTCAAATTTTCACATCAAGGTGAAATTTATCCAAATAAAAGTATACAAATTACGAAACTACGCATTAGATATAAATTGTCAGTAGATCATTGCAAGCAAACCATTCTGCGATTATCATCATGCTTTTGGAAAGGAAGACCGTACATTATTAGTTATTTTACCAGAATAGCAGCAATATTCTGGTAAAATAACTAACATATTTTCATTGAGAGAATATTGTCATTTGAAAAGAATATGAAAAGGGTCCATGTCTAAAAATAAATAAAAGAACATAATTATAAAGTTTGAAGACTGGAGATTTGGGTATGGCACTAGGAAAGGGTCGACGGCCGATTTCCATTAAAGTCGTTGACGAAGTTGCTATTGATGTGGTTGACAGTTCAGTATGAAGTCAAAATTCTTTATCCAGTGCCCTTGTGGTGGCACATGATTGTCCTTTCTTTGGTCCTTTGTTTGAAAAGTGCTTCGGTCCATTTTATGTTGGTATCCCTACAAGATTCATATTATGCAACAGTTGAAATTGCGAGACTCGCAGGCACAAATGGATTTTGTTCATTGGTTTTTGCCGATAATGGATGTTGACGACATGTGGCCTGGGAATATTCTATGGACTGTACTCCATATGTGACAACTCTGAGCATTTTTCATTAACAGGTGTAGTGAATACGCAGAATTCCCGCATATAGAATACATTGCCTTTGCATGCTGTGTAGGAACGACCGTTGCATTCGGTCTATGTGATTATATGGTGTGGATTCACTGCTAATCCCGGCTAAGGATGACCGGGATCGACGGGAGGGCCCGACTTCATGATCATGATAAGCGTTTTCAAGGGGTGGGACTCGACATTCGAATCCGGGGCCTCCAGAGTGGAAAACCGAAGCGTTTCCACGTAGATAATCCAGCCGACAAAAATGGGTCTTTATTTATAAATATTACTTATTTTATTTGTACATATAAGCCACATTTTGAGGGGCCCCGGGAAAATATTCCAATCGGGCCCCGCACTTTCTAGATCCGGCACTGCTTACGACACGCGGGTCAGACGGTGGATGAATTCTTGCCCCCACCCATAGGAGTTTGATTGAAATAACTGTCACGCAAGGAATTCATGTCCATTCGTGTATTTTATACTTATTGGAAACTAATCGTAATTCTTTTAAATGCACCATAAACATCTAATTCTCTCAGATATACCATATTATATTTCATAGAGGCGAGTGTTTGTTCCGTAGAAGAAAACCTGATACAGACAGTCGGTTTCAATATGCTCTACTTCTAACAGTTTCAACGAATCAATAAAACTACGATTCAAGCGATACCAACCTCTAAACCTAGATACGTTGAATAGTTTGAACCAGCTAGTTTCTTATAACTTTATTCCTCTATTAAACTTTTGGAATGATGTTAAATTTAATCTTCAAAATATCTGCACATTAAATACTTTATTTATTCTTATTCAAAGCCTTTCTCGTAGCTTATATATAAATGCATCCGATAATCTAAAGTAATTGGAGATAATAAATAATTAATAATGCGGATAAACTGATGTTTATGTATTTTATATTACACGCTATGTAACTGTCTAATCTTACCAGCAGCCTATTACTACAAATTTTCCTTCTATCAACTCCCGAAATTCGCAAAACAGAATAGAGTCCTCATTCTTTTCATCAGTTGGGAGATCTTTCTTTTTTCTGGAAGAGTTGTCATATTATATTAATATGTTTTCTGAATAAATTTTTCTGCATTCAGCAGTATCAGAATTGTTTTCATTTATTTCTGACGCTTTATTCAGCTTTCGGTAATAGAGTTATACTCTGAGCGTGTAATTGTAACATTTCGCAAGAATGAAAATTTTATTATTAAAGAATAAAATGATTAATATTTAACGATAACTTTCGGTAATAGAGTTATCCTCTGAGCGTGTAATTGTAACATTTCGCAAGAATGAAAATTTTATTATTAAAGAATAAAATGATTAATATTTAACGATTGTTAAACACAGAAAGACGAAATATCAAAACCCATAAAAAATTCAGAAATTGTTCGATTTAAAATAATAATTTTTTTTTTATAACTAAACGGGACATTTGTCACTGCAGGCTGTTTCTAGATCATAATTTTCTGCTTTCTATATATATCTATATTCAAGAATAATAAATACCATTTTTCATATTCTTAACTTTTATAAAATATTTGCATCACTCTCTATTCACGAAAATAATATATCTGTTAATAAAACGGAGTTTGAAAATTATTCTCAAAAAAATTTTTAGTATTTTTTTATTTATAGAATGCAAATAATTAAAATTTGTTAGGTTTATACCATTGGGTTTGTTTTAAATAAATAATCACTGATTATTTTCTGAGCAAAAAAATAATTCGGAGGACAAAGACTCACTTTAATAAGACATTCTTTCTTTAGAACGAAGAATCCTCCGACGGAAAATCCGAGTGGTAGGCGACCGAATCTCTTCATAAAATTAATTATCTAAACATATATATTTTATTTATAATATAAAATAACAGTATGATATTTATAACTTTGATAAAAACGAAAAATTTTTAACCTTTAGTTTATATTTCAAATCGAGTTCTGTCTTGGAAAAGTTTCCGATGGACGAAAGTTCGCTATATATCTGGATAATATTAAGAAGTAATATCTATATTTCTATTTTTTTGACCATAACAAGCAATTAAATTTCTTTTATTCATTAAATGTTAAATAATATATAAATAACTTATATTTTATAATGAATAGTTGTAGACCATTGATCTACAACTATTGATTATAAAATATTTACACTATAATCACAACGGTTGATAATCACTAGTGTAAATAAAGTAACATGAGCGATGCATTAATGTTTATTCAACGATTAGATACATAATATTCAGGAAATATCAACCAATCGTCGTAAAATATCGACCTTTAAGAACTATTATCGACTTAATATTAAAAAGAGAATATACTCGTATTAATTCGATTATAACTGTAAAGAGATTTCTAAATTAATATTTGAAGTTACTATAGTTATATAAGGATAATTTATACTGATTTAATTGGAATTTTTATTTTATATAACCAGTGGCGTACCCAGAGGAGGGCACCAAGCGGGGGGCCAAGAGCATGGAATATCATTGCTATTCACCAGATGTTTGTATAAAAATTTTTGTATAATTTTCAGTTCTTTAAAATTATTTAAGAAAATGTGTGTGGAAAGTTAAGACAGATGTTTTTGTCAAAAAATGCCGCCATGGGGACCGAAGGTTCTGGATATAACTGTATATATATATCAATGGCCGAGTGGTAATGCTGTTGGCGTGCCACGAAGGAGAACCTGGCTCTGATATTTCCTGAAAAGTTTTTTCGGGGTGCTGGGGGGTCCGGCCTGGCGATCCCCGTCATTCACCATCCAGTCCCCCTCCTCAAGTGTGGGTGCAACCCGTGATTGGAACTGATAATCTCCCTGATTAGAAATGGGCGTAAAATATGTAAAAAACTATCCACGTCCATTATTGCACCAATTAGCAATATTTTTACCTGATACTTAACTGAAGCATCGTTTTAAACAAACATTGTTTTAATGCTAATTCCAAAATTGTTTTTTTAATTTTGAATTTTTCCATTGTACTTGTGGGTTCTAAAATGAGAGAAAAATATAAAATGGATTTCACGTTTGGCAGTAGAAACGTAGAATCATTAGATTTCTTAATTACGTGTCACTGAATTCACGTTCCACACGCACGTCTGAGTCATTACTACCCTTAACGTCCTTAAATGACGTCACATGTGTATGACTTCACATTCGCTTAATACGCTTGTGTAGAACAGGAACATCCCAGTCCGGTGGCTGGTTGGTTTCGATTTCTCTATTTTATCGAAATAGTTATATTTTTTGGCTATTTTTAAAAAGTTACACCGTGGAAGTAAGGGAATTAACCCAAGAAACAAACACGAATTCTGGATAGTGATATCTCAATTTTGTTTTTTATTGGCAAAAGGCACATATATTGATAATACGTATTGAAATGTATGTATTGTACTTGAAAAATTATCTTATATATTCTCATTTTTTCGTGTTGAAATTTTAAATTAATTTTTTCATATTTGAATTGAATCTTGAATATTGACAATTTATCGTATCATAGATATCAAGTCTAAGAAACGTGTATACTAAAACGAGATGGAATTATATTTACTCGTTTAGTCACTTTTAGTCACTATAAACAAACGAAGTTACAAACTTGAATCTTCCCGTCTAAGCGTCGAATTCACCATTTTCGAAGTTAGAACGCGAACGAATGACGTTAATGCAGAACTTTTCCTTAACTCACGTTTGTACGTGAGGAAGTCTCTAGCGTCGACTCCGAGCCCGACGATAGGTCTCGCGACGATTCGGAATGACGCCATGATTTCGTCATTCCAGCGCTCTACGTCATTCTCGTGCTACACGTTCATGTTGCCGAAGCTATCTATTATCTTGTAAAAAGCAACGTAAATTGCCGAGAACTTATGCTAGTACATAAATAATAATATATGAGCAGTATAAACTTGCATTATATGTAACTTCTGACTTTAAATGACGTCACTTATCGATCGATAGCAATTGCATGCAGAACTTCTGACTTACACGTCGCTGCTTTCTGGTACAGTTGAACTTCCCTTAACGGGCATTCCCCTTTAGCGGACAAAACGCTTCGATCCCGTCCCTTTAAAAGTGTGTTGGTAGAAACTTAGGCAACACCTCTGAGTCACACCAGTGATGAACGATCTTTAAAATGGCTGTTGCCGTTCGATTTACAGTGGTCACGACTGGCAGTTACAACCTCGGCCGCGACAGAAACGACTCAGCCGAGGAAGTGGGTAATTACTATCACGTGACCGGGTTGCTTTATTCCAAAATGGCGGAAGAAACTGTTTATCAATATTCTCAATGCCCATTTCATAGTTCAAGCTACGCAGGTAAAACGGAATTTTGTTTTAATACTTCACATAACATACATTGAATATATATTATAGCAAATGATTTTTCTTAAAACAGTTTTCTCAGATGATGATAAATTTTTTCCTTTTAATATTTCTTGTCGGCCCGATGGCCGCATGGTAAAGCTCTGGCTTATCACCCTGGAGGATCCGAGTTAAATCCGGGTTCCACGCCTGCAGTTTTTCACGAAGGGTCCGAGCTCGGCTCGTTGAACCCCATCTTTCAACCATCCGGTTAACCCCATCATGGATGTTGGCCAGCCTGTGATGAGCTCTATCAGGGCCGTAACTAGGGCGTGGCGAAATCGATATTCGCCATTGGCGTAGCTTGATTAGGGACGAAATTTTTTAATCGATTTCCGTTATTTGCGGGGGCTCTATCAGGGCCGTAACTAGGGCGTGGCGAAATCGATATTCGCCATGGGCGTAGCTTGATTAGGGGCGAAATTTTTTAATCAATTTCCGTTATTTGCGGGCAAATAACTTTTTTCGATAAACGTTCGCAGACATAGCGTTATGTTTTTCTTTCATTTTATTTTTCAGAAGAGGTAATTCATGGATAAGAGCGGCCAAGTTTTATCCAAAATAAAGGCGCCAGGTCGAGAAGGGGCGCTATTTTTATTGATAAAGTAAAAGTTTGCAATGACTCGTTGGGTTTCTGCCTCTTCAGTGAAAATTCATGGAAAGGCCTAAAGAAAATTAATAAAAAGGGATTCGTACAAATCTATTTGCTCATTCAAACAAATATCTTACAGCAGATTCAAAATCAACTTATTTTGAAAGAGATAATTTAGTTTCAGCATTGTTATCTTTAAATGAAAAAAATGGGGAGCGCAAGTTTGAATCTTGTCACAGGCGCTGCGTACCCTACTTTGGGCACTGGCCACATTGCACACGTAATTAGGTGACCTGTGTCATTCGTAGAAACACATCTCCTGCTTCGACCGATGACTTTATCCAGTCACCACCGGGCAATATCTGTGGGTTGTTGCATGTGGTTTATACGAATGTACCCTAAACAGGACATTAATGTATTTCTACCTTGATTTGTACTCCCAATACCGGACATTCCTGATAGCGGACAGGGAAAGACAGCGACGAAACGTTTTGGAGTCACCATTTTCCCTAGAAAAACACGAATATTCTCAAACTTTTTATTTTCTATTAACGTTTTCGATTACTATTTGGGAACCATTTTAGCATATAACTTTTACATTTTTATCAATATTCATTAAAATCTTTTAATTCCGTTATAAATTATTATTTAATCAGTTCAGAAAAATTATCGAATGATTTTTATTTTTATGGTTATAATTTTTAACATTTTAATTATTATTACAAAGTACTATATATAATTAACGTCTAATTATCCAATTGTAACTTAGGAATTCATGCTTGCTATTTTTATCATTCTTATCCTGTAAAATTTTATCCTTACACTTTAAATCTGCAGCTTCTCACCATTAACACTATTTTATTGATGTTATTCTTATTGTCTATCTAATAATCTATTGTTCTGTAATGCAGTGTTTCATTGTTTAATTATTTTACGCTATTAATTCTTGGAATCGATACCTTTTTTAATCCCGATTGAAAATTGTTCCCAAACAGCAGTATTAAATGTTAATAGCGTAAATAGGGGAGGCCTGGTGTTTGCATCAGAAGGAATAATTGAAATAGTAAAATATATAGAAAAGTCATTCAGACTCCTCATAGTTCAGTTTGGGATGATGAAAAATTGATTTTCTAAAAAGATAACAAGATTTTTAGAAATTTAACATTTTTCTCAACCAAAAAATTATAGAAAGTGTGGGATTTCTGTCACACAATAATGATAGAAATAAATTCTGATGATCTGCATGAAACTCAATTAATATACAGTAAGTTAAGTGTTAAAGTTCATACAATTAATATCAAATAACATCTAATAATCCTATCCTTATTAAATTCAAAATAATGTTAATTTAGTAATGCTAGGGTTATCGGCTACTATTTAGTGTTAATAGCATAAATATTACAGGAATCCCTCGATTAGTGCGGGTTTGAATAATGTGGATTTGATTAATTCGCAAATAAATTTAAGACTATCCCTTAATATATGCGGTGCCAAATTTGATTAGTGAGCTTCAACAAGTGCGATTTTTTTTGCAAACTCTGAAGCGTTGGCAACTGAATCTCACAGATTGTAGTCTATATGATTACAGCACTGCAATAAATGTATTTATTTAATTCTGTTAATATTACGACTTTAATCATCTAATTATTATATTTTAAATACGTTCGTTATTTTATTTTTTAATAAATTTAGCGTGAATGGCAACTAAACTAATAATAAGATTAGATTTTAAATACGTTCATTATTTTATTTTTTAATAAATTTAGCGTGAATGGCAACTAAACTAATAATAAGATTAGATTAGACATGTTAAGCCGCCATATCTCACGAGGGATATACTTTATCTGGCGGCGGCTACATATAGAACCCATTACAGGCTGGCCAACACCCATGATGGGGTCAACCGGATGGTGCCCATCACAGGCTGGCCAGCACCCATGATGGGGTCAACCGGATGGTTGAAATCACAGGCTGGCCAACACCCGTAATGGGGTCAACCGGATGGTTGAAGATCCAGTTTTTCAGGAAGGGTCCGGTCCCGGCCGGACTCTTCCTGAAAAACTGGAGGTGTCGGACCCGGATCTTCCAGGATGGCAAGCCACAGCTTTACCACGCGGCCATCCGACCGACACTAAGACTAAGAATTACAATATTATATAGCCAGCCCCATCCGTAGACATTGAGTACTAGAGAGGAACTGATCTCCAGTACTCGATGTCTACGGACGTGCGCCAGAAAATTATAGAAAGTTAGAACAGTGGGATTTCTGTCACACAATAATGATAGAAATAAATTCTGATGATCTGCATGAAACTCACTTTCAATCAATTTGTTTGAGGCTGACGATTGCGATGTATGTGTGTTTTCTTGGTTCTCTCAGCTGCTGTAGGTAAATCAATCTATTTAGAAACAACTTGCACTGCTAATTATTCTAATATTACAATAATTTTCAATCTCATATCCAGGGCCGGCTCAACATACGATCGAGCTGAGTGCCCGCTCAGGACACCAAAAGGAGCTGGTGTATTTTATGTTTTGTTATTATTATTGTAGTAAGGTACAATTAATTTTTACACATAATTTAAACGGTGTGCGAGCGGAATGGGGATCCTCTGGCGCTCCCAGAAGAAGGGTAATGATTCATGCAACAATATATAATAAATATGGTAAAGGTATATAGATTCAAAGAATTTATTGTATACAATATTCGGTACACTATAAATCGGTAATATATACAGTATAGAAAGAAAAAAAAAATGCATCCAGTTTGAAATTTAACATTATATTTGGTTTTTCTTCACTTTTCTTCCATTTTTTTATTATTCAGATTATTTCTATTTTTTATTTAAATTATTTTGACCTAAATAAAAATAGTTTTCGATTTTTATTTAGGTTTTTCTAATCATTATTTATTTTTGTTATAAAATTTATTGTAATATAGGAAAAATCAAAAAGTAATATTAAAATCGAATGAGAAACGAATATTCTTGCTGTAATAAAAAATATTTTGATATTTTTTTTATTACAGCAAGAATAATTTTTTATATTTATGCATTCAAATTGCTGTCATTTTGTACCATTTTTTCAACGAACGAAACAATAAAAGTATATACATTATTGAAGAGTGAATAATGTATTAATTTTCATATTTTACATTATTGAATTGATTAAAATGGGTTTTGAATAATTAAACAAAATTAGATTATACTTCGCCTTATGAAAATCTCCTTAGCATGATTCATTGTTGATGAGATATTAATGATTTTTCATTTTATAACCACCCAGTTTGAGTTATAATGTGTCCCATGTGAATAAGAGAGAATTTTAAAATTTAATTTACTTAAGCTGCTTAATTCTTGTTACATTTAACTGATTATTCTCATTATGGATAATTTATGAGTATAAATTTGTTGAAACATTACATGTACGAAAATGATTTAATTTTAAATATTTCAGAATAAAATATTTTCAATGAAGTAAAAGCAATAAAGATAATAAGATAATTAAATTCATTTTAGTGTTTAATTAATCCTGAATCATAAATTTTGATTTTGAAATAATTAAATGCTGTGGCGATTAGTATTTAATTGCTACTAACGCGAGTAATTTATGTTAAAACAAGCTTTGAAGTTTAGAAAACGAGAAAGTTTATGAAGACAGACGTCGCATCATTTAATAATCTTTGATGATGTTATCGCTTCGCGTTGCGTCGTTATTGATAACGCCGTATAGCGCGCGACTTTAGCTTTTTCTTATATATTATAAAAATTAATCAATAATAATCGTCTTATATTGGCGTTAAACAAATATCATATATGACATATTTTAGTGTTTTGCCTTAGTTCATAAAATTAACTTATTTCAAGCAAAATTTTACTTATACTGTTATCTATAGACCTATCTATTCAAATGAAAAGTCTAGCAAATTATAATATTATTTTTTAATGTCAGAAGTTTAAATATATGTTTATAAGATAATTTAAAAATTTAAAAAGTGAATTTATTGATTGTATTGTTTCATTCCTTAAAAATTTTCTTTTATTATACAGTCGCGTCGCGTCGCATCGCTAATAAGACGAATTGAATGCGATTGCTTTAAAATGATTTATTTTCCCTCTTGAATAAAATTTTCCTGTTAGCTATAATATACTATTGTATTAATTAAATAATAATATAATTTTTTGGTTAATTAATTTAATTCCGAAAGTTAATTTATTCCCAATTAATTTTAATATATAGTTTTAAATCATTCGTTGAAATTATTATTATTAAAGTTATCATATATTTCACGGAATTACAGACAATAACTGATGTAAAATAAAAAAATAATAAGGAAATGTGATAATTTCCGGATTTTGAGACTAAACGGAAATGTAAGTCTGTCCTATAATTTGCAGGTTTCATTAAACTTGACTCATAATATATCTTTTTATCCTTATAAACAATAACATTATAAAAATGAGTAAAAGAAACGGAAAAAAAGAAAGTTGAACGATTGCGACATTCAGTGGAACTTATCAATCTCTATTCGTATTAATTTTTTATAGTAGAAAAGTAATCATCAACTAGATTTAAGGTTTCATAAAAATCAATAGCCTTTTCTAATTAAATAAAAACGCTCAAATAGCATTGTACCACAGGATATAGATGAACCATCTAATAACGTACTAGGGATACTTAGCAATTTTCATGCTATAAACACATTACTGAGGACCCATATATCAAATTATTACAATTAAAGCGATATTGTTTTCAAAACAACTGATCTCACAACAATATTTATCCTGTTCAGTCACGCGAAGAGCATTTGTAGAGAGAAAAAGTGTATGCAGAGCTACGCAGAATGTGTCACTTCAGAAAATTTGTCTATAGTTAATTTGGTAAATGAGAAATAGTTCGAATATATTAATATTTTTTATAATAAACAAGTTAGAATTTTTTATGGGAACTTTTGAGGCACCTGTGAATGTGGACAATCACTAACTGTTAATAAATAAATATATTTTTAAAATTATACTATTTTAATGAGGTGATCCACTGATTTTTTAATTTTTTTTTAATTTCATTAAAAAGTAGTATATAAATAGTTGATTAAACAGATAATTATTAATTATATATTTAATGAATTATCTGAAGTATTTGTTTAAAATTTGAAGTCATCAAGCTAGAAATTCTAAAGTGTTGGTAATAATTGAAGGGCTTGGTGGAAAAACCAGTTAAGTCCACTTTTAGTTGAAAATGAGTTATTGTATGAATCATACAAAAAAACACAGTGATAACTTATGATTCAATTTTGGTTTATATTTTGTTGTCATGTTATTTACGTCCTCTTTTACAAGTCGTATGACAAATTTCATATATTTGATGCAAAAATCGAGTAAGTCCAAATACATATTCTTATTCTCGAAATGTGCTTTTTTGTGACTTAACTGGTTCTAGCACCAAACCCTTCAATTGGTCTATACATTTTATATTTTTAATAATTTTAATATTTACAAAATTATAAGAAATAATATCGAAATATATTACAAAAATATATATGTTATCTTGTATATCTGATTAAATTCATACAAGAAATTTAATTAAATTTAATAGTGTGCCTTATATGTAATACAAAAAAAAAAAAAATTACTGAACGAAATAAAATAACTTTATATCAGAGTTTTGGTAATTTTAATATTTATATATTATTTAATTTAATATACAAAGTTTTTGTAACTTTCAATTGACTAACTGCAGAATCAGAAGGTGACATAAATTGGGTTGTTTTCTGCGATGAATTTGTTAGTATTAAAAGACTTTTAAAGCATCAGATAAAATAATGCCGCTACAAGTTTTAAACAGAACAAAATGAAAGATCTTTATTTGAATATTTCGATTAAATTAAGGATTTTATTAACAACAACTGTTTCTGTTGCTAGTGCAGATAGAATGAGATTGGGAATATTATTGTGATATTGTTTGATATACATATCACACAGTGTATGATATATGTAAAAACTCACTATAAGGAGTTTAGAATAAATAAAGTTTGCATTAATTACATTTTTTATATTTTGGGAATTCTCGAGAATTCTTGGGAAATACGATTTCCTGTTCTCGATTCCCAAAGGTTTCCACAAAATGTCAGGAATTTGGAAACACTAGCTATAGAGCACCATCTATTATTTAATAATTGAACATTTTTATTTCAGAATGTAGTTCAAAAATTAATCTTGCCTTTATTAGTTAGACCACCAAGCATTGGAAAAGATACTTTAAAGTCCCAGTTCAATTCTGGATCAAAGCAAAGTTTTAATTTTGGAATTTATTATTTAATAATCAAACTTTAATTTTTGACTAGTTTATGCTACCTTAGTTCAAATTTAAATGGATTAATAATTAACAGATGAATGGCACCATAATATTAACTAAAAGCATAGTTTAATTCAAAAATATTGTGTTATGGATAAAAATATGGCTGCTTTAAATAATTTGATGAATATTTCCCCTAGTTAGATCAATTTACATTGAACTTGGGATCTCATGATGATTGAGAAAGATTAGCCACATTTCAATGGAATTATAAATAAAATAAATTAAATACTAAATTATTAATGTAAAGATAATGATGTATATATTGATTATAATCTGTAAATAAAAGTTAAATCCTTGTCTGTAAGATTTATGCAAATGAGTGTGTGAGAGAACCAGTCATGTCAATCGCCTTATAAGTGTCGCTGTGGATTGAAGATCAATGTAATGCAACTTACAAGCAGTGTTAGGCTTAGTACATAAGAGAAGTTCTTGTCTATTAAACAATACTTTTGGGATTTACAAAAATATAAGAGTAATGTATGTTTCTAATTCATTAATCAACAAACTATTTACAAAGTTTTTGAAATTTTACCTATACATCTATGATATTTAATACACAAAACATATAGCAAAACAATTACATTTGAAGCTTTTTTTGTTAAATGTGCTTTCACATTTTCATAAATTTGACACACGTAAAAATTGTGAAATCAAAATATTTTTAAAATGTTCTTTTAAATATATCAAGACCTCACTTTGCATCAGAGTTGAAATATGCAATGCAAATCAAAATAAGAATTTCCATAAAAAATCATTAAAATATGAAAAATAGGGAACTGGCACAACTATGTTGAATGAATAGAAAATACACAAATTGTATCTGCAATATGTGAAGTAACTCTTATTTCATACTGGGAGTGGTAATTGAACTACACAATGTGCTGAAATTAAAAAAAAACAACAGAATATTTCCATGAATGTTCTGTAAAAAATAAAAAGTATAAAAGACATATACATTGTTATACCAACCTCTATGTTGATTATGTATAGCTAAGCCAAGTAACATAGCATTATAGTTTTGATGCCAGCTAAATGGCTACATGGTAAAGCTACCACTTACCACCTTGCAGGATCCAGGTTCAAATTCTAGTCCCATATCTCCCTCTTTTCAGGAGAGGTTGAAGCCCATTCTTTATTCTTTCAGCTTACACCTTCATGGATGCTGGCAGTTTGTCATGGAATCTAAAGTAATCACAAATATATCTCATATATCAGGGGGTGTTCAACCCATTGATTGCGATCAAACAGTCAATCACAGAGCGATTTTTGGTCGATCTCTTGTTTATTCCTCCTTACAGATTTAATTAAAACTAAAAACATAATAATTTATTTATCATATTTTGTATTATTTTTTAAATTTATTTTTAATTCTCTTTAAGTGTATTGCTATTGTTTGTTTATTTTTCATTAAAATTGTGAAATCACTAATTTTCTTATCATTTGTAAATATACACATAAAAAGTTTCCAATATTAACTGATATTACGCAAAAAATTCTGTCATGTTTCAGATCGACATTCTTGTCAGAATCTGCTTTTTCAAATATGACCAACAAAAAAATCAAAAAACCAAATTGCAAATGATCATTTGGATGACTGTCTGCAATTGGCCACGTCTTCATATCAATCTGACGATGAAAATATTGTGAACTCCAAACAATGCCAAATTTCACATTAATTTTTTATTCTTATAATCAACTAGCATTTCCTGTAACTTATGAGTCTGTAATCAATCTGTTATTTTTTCTAACTTTGATTTTCTAAAATAGAAAAATAAATATTTTATTTCAATATATTTGTTTTATTTGTTGAATAAAGTAAAAGTGATAAATAAATTTTTAAATACACAAATAAAGTTTTTAGGGTTGGGGAGTGGGTCCTCTGAAGTGAACGAGTGCATAGCTATAAGTAATCAGATATCAAGTTGAGGGAACATGAATGTGATCTTTATGAGAGCAGGTTGTCAAATAACTTAGTATAGAAAAGTAGTCACATAGTAAAAAAGGTTAAACACCCCTGTAATATATGTTAAACTGCCATAACTAAATAAATTTAAATAAGAAAATAATGTACAGCATTTATTTTAAATTTAATGTAACTGTTATGAAAATTCAACAAATTGGTTATACCAATAAACATAAAAAAATGTTAGGAATAGAATGGTGAATATGAAGGCAAATGGATTTCATTTGTATTTATATATTTTGGCACCACAAGTACTAGCTAGAAATGTATTAAGAAGGATAGCAACTAAAATGCTGGTTATGGCTATGTTATATTATTGTTATTATGTAATTTTATTAGGTTATGTTAAATATGTGGTTTTATTATGTTATTAAAGGAAAAATAATTCCAAGAACAACCCAAATGCAGAATTTTACAACTCAAAGTGAAATATTGTTTTATTATTTCATGACACCATTTCAAGAAAAAACAAACTGAAATGATGCAAAGTGAGGTCTGAGTACACAGTGCAGTACACTAAATTATAGCTTTATATATTAGTATTGCAATGTATATGATATAATACAACTATTACAATTATGTAGTAATTTACTTATGCAAATTCCACTTGATTAATATAACCTATTGCAAGTAATGCAAGTCACATGTAAACTGGAAAGTGTCTATAACTAAAAAATGCTGTAGTATAATTTAACAATATTCTATGATGATTTAACAGCATGCTCAATTTTCAACTTGCCTAGTGTGGATCATTATTAGGAAAACTCTCTAAATTATTTTTTATAACATTTTTGAGATTTTAAAATTCAACTCATATTATCCTATGCTATACACTATTTCATATATTACTTTTTAGTAATGCATATGATATAAAAAGGGTTACATATAATAAAATATTTACTTGGATATTAATATAAAGTAATGGAAAAAACCTCTCAACTGAAGATTTAAATTCTTATGTATAGCTTTCCTGATATTATATCCTATTCTTCATAATACTATATATTTAATTGATTGATATTAAAATATATTTGTCATTAAAGAGATAAAACTATGAACTAATTATTAATATAAATTTTACTGTTAAAAGCTAAAGAGTTGTAAAATGACTTATGAAAGAATTCAGAATAACTTCAACTGGTCCAAATTCTAAAATATGCAAAACTGATGAAAATCTAGATTACCTATGAGAATTTGTCAATATCTATTCATAGCATTTGAATTTTTTATTTGTTTAGTTAAAAATTATTCAGCAAATCTTAGATGTTAGGCTTGTTTTTGTAAAATATAGAAATATTCCCTAGTTTATTTCTAGATACTGTAAATTTGACAAAGAAAAAATTGTGTAAATATTTCTTTTTTAAATATAGAGCATAAGCATACATATTACTTAATTTATTTATTTTTCTTATATTATTTGTTGATCTTATGTACAGGATGAATTACAACCTGTACATAAGATCAGTTTGAATTACAAAGTTTGAGAATATTTTTGAAATATGAAATATCAAAAAGATCAAAATATCAATATTAATTGCAATAATAAAATACAAAACATTCATAAATAGGCATTTCAAAGTTATACCATATAGTTAAATCTTATACCATCAAAGTTACCATCAATTCAAAGTTATACCAGTTATACCGTATAGTTAAATCTGTAACACAAACTCAAACACTGCAGAAACTCGATAAGTTATGAAAACTGGAAAAATCAAAATGGCAGCATGAGAGGTAGAAGTTATTATGTCCTCTAGCTATCATAACCTTATCAGGACTTTATATAAATAACTTCCATCCCCAGATTATATCTAAGGCAGTATTTCATCTATATAAAAAGTTCATCTATTTAACAGTCAATAATAATGATGAGTAAAAATTTTTTAACATTTATGGGACAAATAATTTCATTATTATTGTAATTTGTTTGATTTTAAAGCACATGTTTTTCATTTCTTTAAATAGATCAGTAATGTTCAACCTGTAGATTGTGAAGCGAATTTTGGTTGATCTTGTTTATTCCTCCTTACAAATCTAACTAAAATTGAAAACATAATTTATTTATCATTATTTTGTATTATTTTTTAATTCTCTTTAAGTATATTGCTATTGTTTGTTTATTTTTTGTTAAAATTGTGGAATCACTGATGTTAAAATTGTAAAATCAGTAATTTTCTTATCATTTGGAAGTATACACATGAAAAATTTCAAATATTAACTGATATTGCACAAAAATTCTGTTGTGTTTCAGATCGACACACTTGTTAGAATCCGCTTTTTCAAATATGAATGTCATAAAAAAAATTAAGAACCAAATTACAAATGATCATTTGGATGATTGTCTGCAATTAGCCACTTCATATTAATCTGACTATGAAAATATTGCGAGCTCCAAACAATGCCAAATTTCACATTCGCTTTTTTTAAATCAATCAGCATTTCCTGTAATTTATGAGTCTGTAATCAATCTGTTGTTTTTTCTAACTTTGTTTTTCCAAAATAGAGAAATAAATATTTTATTCCAATATATGTGTTTTACTTGTTGAATTAAAATAATTAAAAGTGATAGATAAATTTTTAAATAAACAAATAAAGTTTTTAGTTTCTTCAAAGTTTTTAGGGTTGGGAGAGTGAGTCCTCCAAAGTGAGTGAGCATATTTAACTGCATAGTTGTATGTAATCAGATATCAGGTTGGGGAATGTGATTTATATAAGAAAATAGATTGCCAAATAACTTAGAATAGAAAAGTATCTTGCATAGTAAAAAAGATTGAACACCACTGAAATAGATAACCTTTTACATACTATAGTCTCCCTTTCAGTGAGAATGATATTATACCAAAATATCATGTAGGTACAATCACTGTAGTTCACTCAGCTCTGTGAATTTTTGATTGAGGATTTAATTAAAAACTCACCGGTTAAAAAATTATTTTTCTGACTTACAAGGAGAGGGCCAGACATTCGACTCACTGATTTTTTTCAAACTTGGCACATTAGTAGAGAACCATAGGCACAATAAAATCTTAAAGTAATAAAATGCACCTCTCATGCATTTGTGCAAAAATCATAAGTGTTTATATCCCGACATTACGTTTTCAGGCAATTTTCTAAGTTTGGCAAACTTCTGTCAAAAGTTGAGTGATTAAATTCCTACTGGAATGTTCCTTCATGACGTCAGTCTAAACCAATCTTATATAATAAACTGTTTCTATAAATTTTTCGGTCCAATCATCAGTATCCATTTCCTTTTACTAGTAAATACAATATATTCAATGTGTATTTCTTTATAGTTATATAATCAAATATTAACGTATTCAGTAAGAATATTCATTTTTACAGATATTATAAATATGAAACTAGTTTTACTTGCCTATTTATATAGCCCACCAAAAACTCAAAAGCAAATGACAAATTTTCCAGATATATTCGTATTGGTTTGTACAACTGTTTGGCTGCAAGTGGGCACAGACTGGTACAAAGCTATATGTCACATCCTAGTTGGATGATCGTTTAATTTGTAACAGGTCACAAACTGTTTAATCTGCCAACAAAAGAGCTGCTAGTAGGTGAGTCTCATAGAAGTCATTTGTTTTCACTCCTGCAATTAAATAGTCAACCAACTGATAATTGCATGTGGGTGTGGGACCGTAAAGTGCACCTCTCAAGCATTTGCACAAAAATTGCATTTAAAGTTCTCATAACAACTTAAATATCAATAATTTTGCTACTAGCAGCATAAGGCATAATGGTGTAGTGATTAGCGTGAGCTGTTGTAGGCTAATTGGGTCGCAGTTCGAAACTTGACACGAGTTTTTTTTTTAGTTATTATTTGGTATTATTTTGGTAGTTCACTATGGAGAAGATCCTTGAAGATCTTAAAGGAATTCTTCAGGTAAAGATGAACTATTATGATTTTGCTCCATTTTTGTAATTAATAGAAACTTCAAGTACTTCGAGTATTTTCACTTATCCTAATGACCTCCTTAAAATTTTTTATACTTGTGAATCACTCTGTATATATTGTGTTTTTTTTTTATATGATTCAGCTTCACCTGAAGAATTAATAGAAACTTCCCGAGTACTTTCACTTGTTTTAATGATATCCTTAAAATTTTTTATACTTGTGAATCACTCTGTATATATTGTGTTTTTTTTTTATATTTCTATATTAATACATAAATTATTTAAAATTTATTATTATATAAAATATACTATTTACTGTTAATTTCTTGCATATTGTGGAACTCGGGACTTTATATCTGTCTGTAATCGATATAAAGTCCCGAGGTCCCGATATGTATTCAGAGTGATTCACAAGTATAAAATATTTTAAAAACGTTATTAGGACAAGTGAAAATACTCGGGAAGTTTCTATTCGTTACAAAACAGAGCAAAATCATAATAGTTCAGTTTCACCTGAAGAATTCCTTGAAGATCTTCAAGGATCTTCTCCATAATGAATTAATATTATCCATATTTAACTGCTAAAAACTTCATATAATATCAAACTAGAAAAACAAGCACTCTTTGCAGTATAGTACTCTACTTAATTTTTATTAAGATACAAACGTTTTCGATGCACTTTGCATCCTCTTCAGGTATACAACACTTTCACATAATCAAAAAATAGAGACTTTTACAATATTGAGTCATTCTAGAACCACTAGAATGTTCTATTGAGTTGAATACACTATTGAGTCATTCTAGTTCTAGAATGACTCAATATTGTAAAAGTCTCTATTTTTTGATTATGTGAAAGTGTTGTATACCTGAAGAGGATGCAAAGTGCATCGAAAACGTTTGTATCTTAATAAAAATTAAGTAGAGTACTATACTGCAAAGAGTGCTTGTTTTTCTAGTTTGATATCATAATGAATTAGCAAAATAATACCAAATAATAACTAAAAAAAAAAAAACACTTATGTCTAGTTTCGAACCGCGACCTAATTAACCTATAACCACTCACACTAACCACTACACCTGGCCGCATGGAAACGCTTCAGCTTTCCACTCTGGTGGACTTGGGTTAGAGTCTTGGGTCCCACCCCTTGATAATATTTATCATGGGGTCCGGCACTGGCCCATCGATCCTCATCCTCCACAATCCAGCTGACCCCTCCGCAGGGGTGGACAGCCTGTGGAAGTGCTTGTTTTGCCCCACCACATAGTATTCTATCAGAATGGAATATGATGTCATCTGTTGACAAAAAAAACCACTACACCTTTATGACTTATGCTGCTAGTAGCAAAATTATTGATATTTAAGTTGTTATGAAAACTTTAAATGTGATTTTTGTGTGAATACTTCAGAGGTGCACTTTACTACTTTAAGATTTTATTGTGCCTATGATCCTTTACTGTGGTCATTGACAAAAGTTTTTGTTTTTTTTTTTTGTTTGTTTGTGTTATTGCCTTCCGCCAATGGAGGGCAGCACCTTAAAGGATAAAATTATCAGCCAAGTTCGGAAGAATATAACTTTCTTTAAATCTGACAACAAGTTTGGCTATATTTTATCCTTTACAGAAGATATATAGACGACATTTTAGTTATAGCAGAAAAACATAATAACGTTTTAGACTTAGATGAGAAATTGTCTGATGAGGCACTGGGGTTGAAATTAATTAAGCAGAAGGAAAGTGAAGAGCAAATATAGTATCTTGATCTGCAAATTGAAATAATTAGAGGTGAATATAGCTTAAGTATCTATAGGAAAGACACCTACATTCCAATTTTTATTAAAGCTGAATCGCAAGAGCCATGGTCCTACAAAATGGCCGCCTTTAGAGCGCTATTACAGAGGATTACGACGCACTGTACTACGAATGCGAATATCAATCAAGAACTGAACTGGATCAAAGAGCAGGCAGTGTGCCACGGATATAGTGAAAATATTATCACTCATTTGTGGAATAAAATTTCAAGAGGAAAAACTTATTATAAAAAATATATTATTTACCATTAATTTCGTTCATATTGTGGAACCTCGGGATGTTATATCAATCTTTACAATATACACAGAGTGATTCACAAGTATAAAAAATTTTTAGGACGTTATTTGGACAAGTGAAAATACTCGGGAAGTTGCTATTAATTATAAAAACACAGCAAAATCATAATAGTTCAGTTTCACCTAAAGAATCAAAGAATTCCTTGAAGATCTTCAAGGATCTTCTCCATAGTGAACTAGCGAAATAATACTAAATAATAACAAAAAAAAATAAAATAAAATAAACTCATGTCAAGTTTCAAACCTTGACCCAACTAACATACAACCACTCATACTAAACACTACACCATTATGACTTATGCTGAGTAGTATCAAAATTATTGATATTTGTTGTTATGAAAACTTTAAATATGATTTTTGCACAAATGCATGAGAGGTGCATTTTATTACTTTAAGATTTTATTGTGCCTTTGATCCTCTTTTAATGTGCCAAGTTTGAAGAAAATCAGTGAGACAAACATCTAGCTCTCTCCTTGTTAGTAAGAGTAACCCAAATTTTGTATATTTTATGAGAGCCAAATTTCTTTGCTGCCAATTATTTGTAAGCTGGAGAATACATGTAAATTTCTGTTTCTAAAATATATTTTGTAATGCAATTAAAAATATAAAGATGTAAAATTTAAATTAGATTATATAATCCCATGTATATAAATAGTAATGAAAAATAATAATAATTATATAGTTAGTTCAAAAATATAATGGCAGTTTTACTTTTTTTTAGTATACATTCTTTTCAATTTAAAATTAAAGTGTGTCTGCTTAACCTTTTGTAATATGCTTCTGAAGATAATTATTTACCTACATAAATAACAATTAAAATAAAACAAAAGAAAAAGTTACCAAAACAATATTGGTATGTAACTTTTTATTTAATTTCCAGAAAAAATTTTTCTTAAAACAATCTTGACAATGTATGACCATACAATAAATGTATATATAAATAATATTAATGAATGTAACAGACATTATTTATAGTATTTTCTCAGCAATCTCTGTTATAAGATCCATCATATAAAAATTTTTAAGAGAAGAAACAATAAAAATTTAGGAAAATTATTTTTTCTGTATACAGTTAGCCCTCAACTTATGATATTCTGATCTTACAATGGCCTTTACAATATCCCAAACTTGGATATTTTCATAGCATATTGGCTAGAAATACTTTTTTGTTTTATTATAAATATAGTAAAGCAATTTGCTTACCATCTTGGGAATCTGGGT
Source organism: Olivierus martensii (assembly GCA_000484575.1). Taxonomy (NCBI): domain Eukaryota; kingdom Metazoa; phylum Arthropoda; class Arachnida; order Scorpiones; family Buthidae; genus Olivierus; species Olivierus martensii. Next base: position 32,892 of record AYEL01080744.1, read on the forward strand.
TCAAATCCAACATTATACCATCCTAAAGAGTTCAGTCTATTATTACTATTAAAATTATAAACTTTATGGGTTATTTTCAATTTACAGTATTTTTGACTTACGATGGGGTCATGTTTTGATAATCCCATTATAAGTCAAGGACAACCTATATTTGTATAAACAAATGTAAAATGATTTTTTTTTTGTGACATTCCCACAAAATTATGAATCCAACCTCAATCATATCTCACCTGCAGTATTCCGAAAAAGTAAGAACATAGCATTTATCTTCAATACAGGCAACACTATTAACATCTCTGTGTTTAGAAGCAAAAATTTCATCTTCACTATGATAAGTTTTCCTTCCTTGTTCTGTATGCTCTGGTCGATAATACCATAACAAGCTCATCATCATCTCATCTGTAAAAAAAATATGCATGTTCATGTGATAAGTTTAAAATTTCCAAAATACTTAAAAAACTTATTAAAATTAAATCACAATTTGATATTTTGAAAAGGCTTATAATTTTCTATCCTACCATCAATTGGATTGTCCCATAACGAAACAATTTTTGCCACAAATGGCAAATCAGTTTTTCGAGGTCCTGATTTCAGTAACACACAATCTCTAACTTTGATAGTATCACCTTCTGTATGCTGCATTGCACTATAACATTTTCTCATAAAAGGTGGATCATCATTCTGAAAAATGTACAAATCTTGTTATGCATGATTATACATCTAAATTGATAATAGTTACTTTACAGTTTGATTCAAATCTTCTAACCAATTTTTTATTTCTTTATTCAAAAATTATTCTATGATTTTAATAGTTAAGCTTGATTTTTTGGTAATATGTAACAAATATTCAGGAACAGAAAACATATCTTAAAAATACTGCTTTTTTTCCTGAACAGTTTCATCAAGACAAACTGCATATCATATTTTTTTTTATATTTAATGATTTATACTTTTCTCAAGATATGCCTTCTGTTTATTCAATATTTATCAGAAATAATAATTTTATAATCTTTGTAGTTTAATATATACTGTTTTAATATTAAACTACAAAAAATAGATACCACAAATTTCTTGTAATAAAATACTATTGTTTCAAATAATTCTATAAATTTATTCAAATGCTCACATAAAACAAAATGATGATAAATTTTTATATAAAAAAATGAAAAAAAATCAGTTTTAAGTTATGAATCAGCTTAAAAACTATCAATAACTGAATTTCGAGAAAATTTAACCAATGCAAACACTCAACTTGCAATGTCAATTAATTTATGATTATGACGCAACAAGGTAAATCTGATTGGTTAATACAATTTACAGGCATTTGAATCCATATGCAATTATCTAATATATCAGAAATTTCAATTTTGTGTTTGTTAAATTTAATATGATGCTGTGCTGTACAATAATAATTAATAGTGCAGACAATCAATAAATATAAGATATTTCTACTTATGATTGGGATAGTTCAAACCAAATCAATTGACTATATATCCAAATATTTCCATAACAAAAATAAATTACAGCATTAAAAATATTTCAATCCACTTAACAAAATGAAAATTATGAATTTAACAATATATTAGTACTTGTAAATTTCTAAGCACATTTTCAAAAAGTGAATTTATGAAAATATAGCAAATTAAATATTACTAAGTAAACAATATAATTTTTATATTTTCAGTATAATTTATTTGTCGTCTTCTTTTTAGAATTACTGTGTTACTGTATTCACCATCACTCAACATGAACTGTACAATCTTCATATCTATATGGTGCATATTAAAGTCTATAAATTAAATAATATACAATAAAATCTAAATAGTTCAAGGCAAACAGCAATATTTAATACTACATAGAATATAAGTCAGAAGGACAGTTTAAAATATAGTCAAACCTCTTTAAGCCGCCCCTCTATAAACCGCCACCCTCGTTATTTGCCTGCAGCATAAGTCATAATGGTGTAGTGGTTAGCGTGAGTGGTTCGAAACTCGACATGAGTTTTTCTTTTTAAGTTATTATTTAGTATTATTTTGCTAGTTCACTATGGAGAAGATCCTTGAAGATCTTCAAGGAATTCTTCAGGTGAAGCTGAACTTTATTAAATGAAAGTATCAAAATTTTTTTAATTATTCATCATGAAACAAGATATTTTCTTTTGTATGTTACTTAAGATAATTTTTTTCTTCTAGCTCCAAAACCGTTTACCGAAGCAAGTATTATGATTCGAAAGACTGAATTTACATCTGTAAAACAGTTCAAGTATGTATTGTTAAATTTTAAATTAACAAATTAATAGAAAAAAATGTTTATATTGGATGATTTTTAACAATGTATTTAAAAATACAAATTCATAATTTTTATAATTTAATGTAGGGCTATTTAAATGGCAGTTCTTAGGTCAAATTTGTTTTTAAATATGGCCTCTGACTATTGAAGATGATAAAATCGACACTGTAAATGAATATTGCTAGGTACCATAACAATAGACTCTTAAGTAGATGCACACTTGCCAGATTCATGATGATAGATAACTGATTCTCATCACACTAGTATTGCCAAATACAGTATTGATAAGTATTTATTATCAATGATGATATTTACTTATAATTTTACTAAAGAATGGATATTTATATTAATGCAACGATAGTGTGTCGATGATGTGTATATAATAGGATACAAATGATCCACTCCATTCTGTTAGTCTGTATTGTCTTGTAGAAAGGTTTAACCTGAAAAATTACTGGTACAGTAAAATGTTGTTATAATTTTTATATAAGAATTTTTTTAAGAAAGCACACAACAAGTATTAGTGTACGTAGTGTTGCCATACTTTCGAAAAATCCCTAAATATATATCATCAAAAATTGAAAATTCCTTTTCTGCTACTGTCTCAATTAAGCAATAAGTTGTCCCAATTAAGTGTTTAAATTATGTATTAGTTTATTAGTTTGGTTTCCGTTCTTTGGAATCCACTGTCCTAAGTGATTGGGCTATACAACCTGCCATATCTAGCCACCCTTGCAGAAGGTCTGGTAAATTGTAGAGGACAAGAATTGATGGGCTGGGCTTGGACCCCATGAAAGAAATTTTCAGGAAGTGGAACTCTAAAATTGAACTCAGGTATCCTCTAGAGTGGAAAGCCAAAACATTTCCATGCAGCCAATATAGACCACTAGATGACTAATATTCAATATTTAGTAATAATAAAAATATCAACTTCAAATATTATATTTGTTCTAGAATGTACAGTTCATATACACTCCTGTTTGCGAAAATTGCAACACCAAGAAACAGACAAGCTATTCAAATGTAATTTATGTCACAGATTACTTACAGTATATTACAAGAGATAAGTGATTAAATTTACAGTACTGTACAGGAATGTTTTATGTCTCAGACAGCTGTCCTTGCAATGTAAAACCAGGCCTTTACCAAATGTCATAGTATGGATGCCATTGAATTCAATTTGTGATCTTGCCTTATATGCATTGAAAGAATCCTGAACAGTATAGAGATGTTTTCAAAGCTGATATGGTATCCTCATTTCAGACAATTCATGATGCCATCTATCTTTCAGCAGATCAATGCATCTTGCCTACACATGGAATAAAATTTCCAGGACTTCCTCCATATGAGATAAGTACTGTTTCTTTCCTTGCCTGCACATTCATCAGATTTGTCTATTTTTTTGAACATGTCTGGAACATGAAAACATGGTGACTGACTCTTCAGTCTCCTCCACCAAGCACTATTAAGGAGTTCTGGGAATATACAAAAGCAGTTTAATATGATATTTCCCAAGAGATGATTTAAGATCTCTTTCATTCATTGCCATATCATATAAAAGCCCTTATTGTCTCTCAGCGGTCTCACAAAGTACTGCATGTTGTGTCTAAAACATCTTGCACAGTTCTGTAAATGTAATCACTTTTCTCTTGTTATATAAGTAATCTATGACACAAATTTCATTAAATAGCTCATGCCTTTCTTGGTGTTGATTTTTCACAAACAGAAATATATTTCTAGAATTGGTTCATACAATCTGATCATAACAACTATCCTTAAACTACAATTTTATGTTGCTGTCTTGTATATTTTTTCATGTAACAAAAATTTGCATTAAAAATATCAATTTTGTGCTGATTATTAAAAGGAGGATGCATTTCAGGCTCTTTATCCCTAGATGACCAATTCCCATTGAAGATTTTAATTCTCAGTTTTGTGCTACTTTTCACTTTCTTCAAATACAGTGGATTCCACTTAATTGGGGCAGTCGCGTAATTGGGCCAAATCTCAAAGAACGGAAACCAAACTAATAAATTAATACATAATTTAAACGCTTAATTGGGACAACTTATTGCTTAATTGAGACAGTAGCAGAAAAGGAATTTTCAATTTTTGATGATATATTTTAGGGATTTTTCGAAAGTATGGCAACACTACGTACACTAATACTTGTTGTGTGCTTTCTTAAAAAAATCCTTGTATAAAAATTATAACATTTTATTGTACCAGTAATTTTTCAGGTTAAACCTTTCTACAAGACAATACAGACTGACAGAATGGACTGGGTCGTTTCTTTGTGTCCTATTACATACACATCGACACATTATCGCCGCATTAATATAAATATCCATTCTTTAGTAAAATTATAAATAATCATCACTGATTGTAAAGTGGCAACACTTATTGACAAAAAAATATATTGGATATTGATTTAATTTTTTAGATAGCACAAAATGATTTTAATAATAAAAATTAACATTTATTTTAACCTCTATTTTTTTTTCCTCCAAAAAGTTTACTGTAATCAAAATATTGCATAAAATTTTATTTTTGTAGCTATTTCATTATTAACCCATTATACAATTTTGCAAAAGTATATGTTTTGTTCTATGTTACATAGTAAAAGTTAGTTATTGTGCTGTTAAATATGTAATTAATATTTAGATTGTTAAAGATACATTGATATTTAAAACTATTTTACACTTCTCAAAAATTACAAAAAAATAACTAAAAAATGTCCGTCCCTTTTTATGATGTCAATTAACAAATTAATGTTAATTTTCAGTTAGTAAAACCAGACTAATAATATAAATTTTTATAATACAATTCTGTGTGTTTTCTTGTAATACAAATCACATTCAACACAATTAATGCTAAACTTATTACCTTTTTTGATCCATGCTTGACTATAGATAATTTTTATAATTTGAATTTTGAGAATGATACTGTAATATTGGAATTATCATTAAAATTATCAAAAGTTATACATAAATTAGAAAATATTGATTCCAAATGATTTGAATAAATATATTTTAGTGTATTTAGAACAGTTAACACAGTTACTTTTATTTCATGGTGAATTAAAAATTATTATATACTGGTCACCAATTTCAAATAAGTTAAAAAAAATATGTTTTTAAATGTTGTTACTTATTGCTAACTCAACAACTGCATGTAACAATTGTCAGTTTAGTAAATGCAACACCCTATTCTTGTGTATCCTTCAGCAGTGTACTTACTTTGCTTACCATCTTCCATCAGCCCTAATTCTCTATATAAATATTTGTTTTATAAAATTTTTATATAAATTTTGTTTAAAATTAATTATTAACTCTTAACTTTTGAAATTCAGGAATTATGTTATTTTCTTAAAAGCTAAAGATCTTTTGCTATTTAACAAATAAAAAATAAATACAAAATATTAAAAAATCAGATCATAGGTAGACCAAATAATAATTTGTTGTTAATAATAAAGTAGCATATATATTTTATTTGAGTAATTTCATTTTTTTACAGATATTGTCAGATTCTAATTCAAGAATTCCACATAAAATTGGATCAAGGATTTTTAAATGGCTTAATATCATTTTTTGGTTCAGAAGAAATGACTGATGTTGATTATGTAAGAATTTTTATTTATTATATAGTACATTTTGAAAAATTTAAATATACTTAATTTTATATTTTTTCCAATAAAACTATAAAATTTAAACTCACCTACAATGATTAGTGAAACGTTGATGTGAATAAATGCTAATTGGATAATGTTTGAATGAGATCTTCATTTATTAAACAAATATATCAAAAATCCATATATGTAATAAAATTTACATAAACATGCAGTGCTCACTCTTCATATTCTAATTGGTTCTTGCTGGTAGTATAACATTATAAATTCACATTATATTCTTAACACTATCATTATAAATTGAACTTATTATATCCTTTTTTTGTAGAATAATTTGCAGGTGTTAATGTTGTTAAGTTACCAGATCAATAAACTTGCATATATCAACAAAATAGCATTATTTAAGTAAAGTTTTATACTCCAACGTTTAAAAACACTATTTCCCATAGTTTTGCTTATTATAAATAGCAATTATAAATAATGCAATATGACAAATAGCAATTCTGTTTTTGAAATAATTCATTTCATTCTCTAAAATAACAAAATTAATTATGAAAATAAAAAAATTTTTGTGCTTTTACAGATATTTAATATAAATAAACATTGAGAATAAAAATAAAGCACAAAAAATACATTTCAGATTTCTTGTATAGAAAATTTTAGTAGAAATTCATAATATAAGACATTTACTGTAAATCTAAATAAAAGAACCAACAAACAGTTTCAATAAGATAAACTGTTTAACTGAAACAGGCGTTTTTTTTAATTAAACTATTAGATAATTTAAGTTAGTCCATGTAGTTAGCCAAAAATATTTTTTGATTAAATAGTTTATCTTATTTAAAGTATTTATTGGTTCTTTTATTTATTATAGCAAACTAGTAATTTTTATATATTTTTAATTAATATAAAAACTTGAAAAATTGCTATGAATAAAACTACCAGTCATCTTGAGGAATATGATGGAATCACCACAAGATACTTCAAAAAATACATAGAAGAGCACAAAAGATACGAGAACAACTAATCTGACCACTGCACTAGCAAAACAGGCTTATGAAGCCGATCTGGATATTCTCTGGGATAATGCAAAGATCGTCATGTGTATAACAGATTCAAGAGAGATTGCTACAGCAGAATCATTAACTATATGCTGAAGAAGAAAGAATACACATATTATGAAATGAGAATTCACCTATATCCATACCATTCTCATGACAATGGTGTATAAGTAATAGACTTTAAAGTACTACTAAGCTAACATCTGTTATATATAATGTTTGCAACCTTACTACTGTCTGCTAGAAGCAATATATAAAGTCTAGTTTTTATATTATCTTAATTATTGACTGTTATAACATTGTTTTCTAAGCTGTTTTGTATCATCTTTCTGCCTAAATCCTACCTGCATCCACATGCACTATTTGGCTAGTTAGCCAAGAAATGTCTCATTTTGAATTCATGTTCTTAGAATTCAATTTTCTTGTTTTTTAATTTGTTTTGGTTGCATAAATTAGACTGAAGATGACCTTTTGAGACAAAAAGTGCTTTCAAAAATGTAATTTGTATATAGTTCTAAAAAAAACCTTTCCTACTAAAATATACTAAAAACTGAATATTTTTTAATATGAAGACTAATATCAGATGCATTTTGTTTAAAACAGCTATATCTTGCCACTTCTGACTTTCTTTATGCACTTCTTGTTTTGGGACATTATTTGGGGTCTGTTCATATACTATCTTAAATATGAGTTGCAGGCATATAACATTTGAATCAAAAAATATGATCATGTTGCAGTTTTATTAAAATTAAAATATAAATTCTAATCTTTCAGAAACATTCCTTATGCTTGAAAGCATTTATTTCAACAGTTTTTTTCCATCTTTCAAGGCAATTCTGATGATTTTTCTTTTTAATAGTCTTTAAAGCAGTCTTTGCATTCCACTAAATTTTTTCAACATTTTGAAATCTTTTTAAATGTTGAAAAAATATGGATGTAATTGATTATATAAAAAGCAGGGGATTTAAAAAGTTTCTGGAAAATTATGAATAAAATATTTATTTTTGATGATGTTTTTAATCCTAATTTGAAAATTATATTTTCAGATTAAGATAAAATAAGCACTTCTTTCTTTTCAATATTTCTTTAACCCAAGTGTTAAAAAAAATGATACATTTATGAAAATGTATAATTAAAATTATGAATTAAAATGAATTAATGAATAACAAAATGAATTATGAAAATGGTATTTAATTTTATATTTAAATTAAATATCACTTTCTAGAAATGGTATTCATATTTTCTTTCTAGTCAATTTTAATTCTTTTTGTAATATATTTATTAATTTTTATTTTAGAATTTGATAAAAAATTTAATTTTGCAATAATATTTTTACAGGTAAAATTATTAGCAAAAGATAAAGAATTACTTGAAATTGATTTAAAAGCTGTTGCCGAAACATATTCATCACAAGAACTCAAGCATTTTTTTGACATGCTACATTTCTCTCCTCTTAAAGTTTGTATTAAATTTTTGAAAATTCATATATTTTGAACTTTAACCTTTTTTTAATGTGAAAAATTTATTATAAAAAATTATATCTTAAAAGATTCACATCAGTTTTTCAATGACTGGAGGAAGTTCTCAAGATGATGGACAACCAACAGCTATACACTCAGAATTTTTGAATTTATTACTGCAAAGTATTGGAGTTACATTAACAGAAGTTCAAGATATTATTTTTAGGTAAAATTTTGATAATAGATTTAATAATTTTTGATTAAATTAATTTTTTTAAAATAGGATTATATAGATGTAAATTCTTATTCAAAAGTTTTATAATTTATAATTTTTTTATTCATAAAACATATTTGAAAGCAATTAAGATCAACTTTATCCATATCTTTGCTTTTCTTTTCATATAAACAACAAATAAAATTGTATAAGTTGGAAAAAATTATTTTTAATAGTGTTTTTGATGATGCTGAAGACTGTATCATGCTAAAATGTTTCCAAAAATTAAGAATTTTTTCTGCTTAAATGATGTTCTGTTCGAGCTGTTTAGCAGTTAAAATTTTAATGGAAATTGATATCTTTTTTGAAAATCAGAAAACAGATTAAAGATTATTATATGAATTTGAAAATAGAATGGAGAAGCATGATGCAAGTGAAATATTTATCATGTTCATACTCTATGAGAAGATAGGCAGTACTCAAAAAGAAAATGCATATTTACATACTACTAAAATAAAATAATAATATAATCCCAATTCTACACTATATCAGCTTTCTCCATAGCTATCCTTTTTTTTTTTTAATATACGGTGGAATCCCATACTAATCCAGGGGATGCGTTCTGTATTATAGGAAATTGTGTTATACAAGACATGTATTATCAGATGATTTTATGCAAATTTAAACTTGTCTTTGACAAGGAGAGGACCAGACATTCGTTTCACTGATTTTCTTCAAACTTGGCACATTAGTAGAGGATCATAGGCTCAATAAAATCTTAAAGTAATAAAATGCACCTCTCAAGTATTCTTGCAAAAATTAAAGCAATTAAGATTAACTTTTTCTTCTTTGTTATGAAAACTGATCTGATTGAACAGAAAGTTCTCACACTTGTGGATGCATTTTATTTAGCCAAGAAAATTTTATATATAGAATTGACTTCAATCATCAATGTAATCACTGTTGTTGTTGTTGTTGTTGTTGACCACTTCCTGCCAACGCTTATGCAAGGAATGAATGCCATCTCGATAAAACTCTGGCGGCTGCGACTCGAAGAAGTTGGTCAGACTGGCCTCCAAGTCGGCTTCATTGTTGAATTCCTTGCCAGCCAGGTGATGGTCGAACGTGGCGAACAAGTGGTAATTGGAAGGTGCAATGTCAGGGCTATACGGCGGGTGGGGCAAGACCTCCCAGTTCAGGTCCAGTAGTTTCTGGCAGGTCTGCCTAGCCATATGTGGCTGTGCATTGTCATGTAGCAGGATGGTGTTCTGGTGTTCTGGATGGGTCTCCGCCAGTTTCTGCTGCAGACGGTCGAGTTGTTCGCAGTAGAAAGTTGTGTTGATGGTTGTATTTTGTGGCAGCAACTCGAACATGATGATTCCTTTAGAATCCCAGAAGACAGAGAGGGTCGGTCTTCGAGGTCCTGATCTTCACTTTTGAAGCGTTTGTACCAATCGTATGCAGTTCTATTGGTTGGTCATGGTAAAGCAGTTAAAAATAAATTACAAGCATAAAAAAATCTTATTTTATAAATTTTATTACTCATTGCATTCTTTTGCAATAGTACATTGCAAGATGATACATATTGTACAAACATGCAGATTATAAATTTAAATGACATTTACTACAGCATATGAAACAAAACATTACCATATGCACAAGGTGTTTTTAACTCTTCAGGTGGAAAACAAACTTCATTAATATTAAAAAAAAATGCATTTTTGCTAGTTCATTATGGGAGTGGATCTTTAAGGAATTCTTCAGGTGAAGCTGAACTACTAGGATTTTTGCTCCATTTTTGTAACTAATAGAAACTTCACGAGTATTTTCACTTGTCCCAATGATGTCCTTAATCTCACCTTAAAATTTTTTATACTTGTTGTGAATTATTCTGTGTACATTGTAGAGACTAATATACTGTCCTGAGATTCCACAATATTTATGAAATTGACAGTAAATAATATAATATTTTATATAATAATAAGTATTAACTACTTAATGTCTACAGTATCATATACGATACAAACCCTTTAACCCCTTATTATGTCTACAGTATCATATATGATACAAACCCTTTAACCCCTTATTATTATTAATGTATTTATTTTTTCTACTAATTGACTATTGTGTCATATGTAATACATACAAAACAAATGAAATACCTGAATAATATATATCAAACAAATGAAATACCCGAATAATACTGCCTTCTATAGTTTATTTTGTAAATTATCAGAAATTGCTGACTTTTTTTTCTTTTGAAGTATTGCCTAATGTTACTTATTTGATACAAATTCAAAAATAAAAAAATATCTCACATAATCAAATAACAATTATCTAGTATGATTGCTACTTATTTGATACAAACCCACAAAATAAAAAATATCTCACATAATCATCTACACAAAATAAGAGTAAAAAAATACCTTTTTCAATTTTTTTTTAAACTTAATATCAAAATTCAGGCATTAGGTGGTTAAATAATTTATGTATTAATATAAAAAAAAACAATAAACGTAAACTTAAAAAATACTCATGTTGAGACTCGAACCATTACCCAGTTAGCCTAAAACAGCTCACAGTAATCACTATGCCATTATGAGTTGTGCTGTCAGCATCAAAATTATTGATATATAAATTGTTATGAAAACTTAAAATGTGTTTTTACATGAATGGGAGAGATGGACTTTAAGATTTTATTTTACCTATTATCCTATACTAATGAGCCAAATTTAAAGAAAATCAGTGAGGCAAACAACTGATCCTCTCCTTGTGAGTCCAGTCAGTCTTGGTTCCAGCACTGATTGCATATTGCTAATGAGATGTGCATTAGTTTCAAATATGATTTTATTGTGTGCAGGTTTTACTTATTAACTTATTTTAAAAAAGGTTTCTTTTAATAAACAAAACAGAATACAGGTAACTAAATTTAAAAATATATATATACAAATAGATCCCCCCTATAACAGATTCTGAAAACGGATTCATATAACCTGACAAAAAAGTTTTTCAAGTTGTCATGGAAACGAAATATGGATTGGTTTTTATTACAATCAATGGATATTATAAATAATGGATAAATAACATTAAAAAAATTTAGCCTACACATTATACAGGGCTGATTATAGCATTGTATGAATACTAATCACATTGTTTTTTGTTGTTTTATATGAATTCATGTTATAAAAGAGTTCGTTATATGGGAGTTCACTGTATACAGGTAATCCCTGACTTACGACAATCTGACTTATGATGATGATTATTTATAACAAATCCATACTTTGACACAAGTATTGATAATTGCCATCAATAATTTTGCAATAATGGCTGCCAATGGACTAGTTGGTCAAGCTGTTGCTAGGATGGAAGCATATTGTATTTCTGCCATGCAATATTCATATTTAATTTTGGGTCTCACATCTAGATTTTTTTGTGTTTAGGCTTGACCCAGAATTTCAACTCCATCTTAAATGGACAGAATTTGGACCCAAAATTTGTCCATCCTAAATGGACAGAAATTTCATAAACATGGAATTCAGATTCCATGTTTTTGAAAAATTTTTAATAGATCTAGCCTGGTATTGATTTTCTACTGTAAAGCCTTACTGGTTCTATTGGAAATATAGACAGTTTGTAGTTTGGTCTAGGATGAACACCATTACTTTTATTCAGCCAATGATGCATAGTAGTATTAAAAATTAATTGCTTTGTTAGATTTGTTTAAATTAAGTTGCTAACAGATATTTTCTGCAGCGACCACTTTTAGAGCTCTCATTAAACTGTCCAACATCTATAGTGGGATTAATTAGAAAGTTGAAGGATGGAGTTTAATGTGCCTGGCTGTGTCTGAACTCATGTTGAAAAATGATATGTGAGACCCATAATTATTGGGTTGTTTGGAAAGTAATTTCGTTTTTTCCCCACCAGTGGCATTAGTTGTGTTTTTCCCACCAATTTCATTCTAAGCCTTATTGTCATTATAAATTTCAACAGCTGACATTTCAAGGTATATTTATAAAAATCTTTTTTTGATTCAGTGCATTTTTTTTTGTGTGTCCTGTCAAAAATGGAAAATAAAATGGAGATTTTAACATTACTTTTTATTACCGAAAAAGTAAGAACGCTGTTCAAGCAAGAAAAAAGTTTGTGAAGTGTAGGGAAAAGATGTTTTAACAGAATGCCAGTGCCAAAACTGGTTTAAAAAATTTCATTTTGACAATTTTGATGTTAAAGATGCATCATGTGCTGAAAGGTAATAAAAGTATGGTAAGTAAGGTAATAAAGTCATGTAATAAAAGTATTGGTTGAAGCAAACTGCTGAATAACAACTTAAGAAATTGCTACAAGATTGAATTTTTTAAATTCAACCATTCATGACCAATTGAGACGTTGATATTTGGATTTCACATGTTCTCAAAGAAAGACTTGCTCCATTGTATCGATATCTATGATTTGCTGTTCAAACGTGAGGAGAACGATCTCTTTCTGAAGCGATCATAACTGTTGATGAAAAATGGATTGGTCACAACAAAGTTGAACAGAAACGATCATGGAGCAGAAAAAATGAGCCAGCTCAAAGCACTCCGAGACCCCCATATTCATCAAAAAATGATGCTCTTTGTTTGGTGGAATTTCAAAGGAATTGTTTTTTTTAGCTTCTTTCATTCAGTTCCACAATTAATTCGGAAGTGTACTGCCACCATTTGGACAAATTGAGTGATTCCATCAAACAGAAGGGGCCAGAATTGATTAACAGAAAAAACAAAGTGTTTCACCATGACAATGCCAAACTTCATACAAGTTTGATGACTTGCCAGAAGCTGTTACAGCTTGGATGGGATATGCTACCATACCCACCATATTTGCCATATCTGGCACTCTCTAATTATTACTTATTCCAGTCTTTAGCAAAATTCTTTACATGGCAAAACACTTAGTTTAAATGAGGATGTCAAAAATCACTTGGTTCAGTTTTTTGCAAGAAAAGATCAGAAATTCTACGAGCATGGAATTATGCTACTATCAGAAAGATGGCAACATATGTTGGAACAAAATGGGCAATATAAAATTAAATAAAATATTTATATGCTATAAAAAAATTGTCGTTCATTTTCATGGAAAAAAATGAAATTACTTTCCAAACAACCCAATAAAACCTGATCCTTCAAGATGGTAAACAACTGCTTTACCATGCAGTAGATACTAGAAACTTGGACACAGGAAAATAACTTAAGCATTTCATCATTGTTTTTACATTGTGTTTTCTTTAGTTTTACCCACTAATGGGATGGGGAACATAGCATCCATTTTTAACATTATGCCTATAGAAAATCATGTTCCAAATTATGACGGAATTGAATTAAAATCAAAATTTTTTGAATACAACCCTACCATAAGTTAGGGACTTTTGACATATATCATATATTTTCAAGCTAATACATTCTTAGATATTTATCAAAATATTATCTCCACTCTTGTCCAATGGCATAGCTGAAAATTGAGAGGCCATCGCAAAAATGTCAATGGGGCCCCCCTCTTTTTAATTTATCAATATCTAACTGACAATTAAGTAAATGACCAGAATCTCTGAATTTATTGAATTCTACTGTTTCTAATAAATCTAATATTTTTTCTTTGGTCGAATTATGTAAAATTTTAAAATCATCATTAAACACATGATAACATTCTAACAAATGATATGCATAATTTGATTTACTTGTTTTATGTATAAGATTTTAAACTTGTGTCATAAAGATGTATATAGCTTAGTTTGTGGTAGCTTGCCACTTTCGAGAGCACTGCATTAGACATATTGTAGCGCTTTAATCAACAATCACTGCATCCTGAAACATAAAAAATGTATGTGAAAACAATACATAAATTGTAAATTAGGGCTAAGTTTTAGAGTTTCAGCTAACGAAGGCCGACGTCCTGCGTTAAATAGGTTTAACTGTTCTGCATTAAAATCGAGGTTATTGGGGACTGATTGTTTGGGTTTTAGAGGTTTTTTTCTTCAGGGTGAGTTGGGGCCTCACGAAGCTCGGGGCCCCCGCATTGTGGGGTCTGCTGATCGTCAGCTATGCAACTGCTTGTCTTTGACATTTATTGTCCATCTTGTATACAAATGCTTCATCAATTGCTTTTCATTTATTTGCTCTACATGACTAAACCATATAATATTTAATTGATTGATCATTCCCTTAACACATTCTGATCATCCTTTCAGAGCTTGATAAGCATGCCCATTGATTTCTCAAGCTTATGATATAGCTCTTCAAAGCAAAATTTAAGAAAGTGAAGTCATTATCTCAAAAGAATTCTTTTAATATTTCTGTACAAGTACTAGTAAAACAGCATTGATCTAAAATATTGAAAATATCTATTAATAATTTTTTATGGGGATTAATTATAGTATTAGTTATCAATATAAAATTATTGTCAATATAGAACTAGATATATAAACACTTCTATGTTGATAAAAATCACTCATATAAAACTTTTTCTATATTAATATGTTACATATTTGATTTTTCTTTTAATATTTGTCAGTCAAATGTTTTTCTATTGTTAAATTTTATTCTTGTTTTGGAGATACTCATTGTGATTAAATAAATATAAGAAATGCAATAAACAATTTATTGCATTTATTATATTTATAGGTATCCCTCCTATAACATGATAATTTTTCTAAAAAACACCATGTTATATGAGACCTGGAGCCAATACAAAAAGGAGTTATGTTCCAAAACCAGTTAAAAACAAATAACTTTAATTCCACATAAGAACCTTAATTTTTATTAAGAATATTAATAACACAAAACATAAAGAAAATATGTATACGTAAGACCCTAAAAAAACAATATACGTCAAACAAAAGAAAAGCAAAAAGTGTACAACCTATGTAACATTTGTTTAATAATTATATCTTTCTTATTCCTTTTTCGTTTAAACGAGAACTTTTTTCTATTTAACAATATCAACTTCACTTCTTTGAATTTTTTTATGTATTTAAAGTTTGTCTTCTGTTCTCTTTACAAAATCTGTACAGTATCTAACCCTCTACAACTCACTACAAAACAATCATTCCTTAACACATACCCAAAAAAAATTTATGAATAAAAAAAACTTTTTTTTCTATTTCACATTCTTCTATTGAAGAATAAAAACTTACTTTTTATCCAAGAATTGAATGTTTAGAACACAAAATACTCAATGGTCGACAATTAACTCAATTACAAAATTAATTTCAATTTCAAATCAAAATCTCATATCATCCTCTTCATGACAAACTAGCAAAATTGCATTTATGACTAATTTTTAGCATGGTATTTCCCAATGATTACATTTTGTGTGTGTATTGTGTGTCCATAGTATGAATTTACAAGAATTGATGAAAATGTTTTGTGTTGTATAAGAGTAAACATAATTTTCT
Source organism: Olivierus martensii (assembly GCA_000484575.1). Lineage (NCBI taxonomy): Eukaryota > Metazoa > Arthropoda > Arachnida > Scorpiones > Buthidae > Olivierus > Olivierus martensii. The sequence continues at coordinate 48,976 of AYEL01080744.1, forward strand.
AAATGTGTTAAGGAAAAACTGTGTTGTATAAGTACCATGTTATATGATAGTTCCACAATTTTTAAGTCGTGTTAGAGCAAAACCATGTTATAGGAGAGATACCTATCTATGATCTTTAATTTTTATATAACATTCAATTGTTAGAATTGTTAATTAATGCATTATAATAATTTATAAACAATGAAAAATAATTAAAAAATTATCAGTTATGTTAATATATCGAAAAATAATTTCCTTGACATCAATTGTAACTTAAGATTTGTAAAGAAATTATGAAACTCCTTAGCTCAATATGAAGAGATTTATAAGGAATTAATTAAAAATAAAACGCAAACATTGACATTGCTTATTTTATTAAGCTTATTCTGAAAATTTCTCTAGAAAATAATTTTAAAAAAATCTGAGAGAGGAAATAATGGCAATTTTGAATTGAGAAAGAAGCCTGTTTTGATATTAACAAGAGAAGAAAATACAGAATAAACTTGTTTTCATACATTTTGAATGGTCTGTCTTAAATTTTTGCTGTATATCTGAATAAAATTAGTATTAATTTATTTTTAATAAAATTAAATTATTTGAGTGTTACAGAACCTGTCCCTTGATTTCCTATATAAATGTTAGTTTCAATTTACATAAGTTTGATTTACGCAGTACTTTGTAGAATCAATTTACTGCAGGTTTGGTTGAAGGTATTATACAATTATTATAAACTAAAAACTTCAAATTAAATGTATTTCCTGAACAATGGACTATAATCTTAAAATATTTTAGGAAGTGCCAGATTTTAGAGATAAGAAATTTTTAGCCAGAAATATTGCAATATTTCATTAATAAAATTATAATCATTATTTTTTATTTTTAAGTTTATTTGCATGAATAAAAATTTTCATATTTTTAATTAACTTATATTTTAATATGAATTATTTTTTATATAGGTTAGATTATTTTCAAAGAGAGAGTATATTTATGACTCAAAGACAATTAGTAACTGAAGCAACTAGACACTATGTAAATCAGGTAATTCCACAAATGTTTGTTCATGCAACAATGTCTCTTTTTATATTGTTTAAAATTATTCTGAATTTAATCAATCATTCTTGTTGAGATGATTCTAAACTTCCTTCAAAAGTTTTTATTCATTTTACTATGTTTCGAATCATTGAAAAAATTCCTCATACAGTATAAAAAAATAATTTTTTACTGCATTAGTATAAATTTGTTCATTGCATTTTCTTATGTATTTTTGATGCTAATGAACAATGTATGATTAATGACAATTATTTCTGTATATATTTTTACTTTTAAATCAAAATTATAAGAAAACCGGGAGATAGAGCTCAAAATTTTATATATAGATTGTAAAAGAGATAATCTATATTTAAAATTAAAAAAATAAAAATAAAAAAAAATTTTGAATAAAATAGAAATTATAACAAGAAACAAGTAAGATAGAAAAATCATTCCAGAGATGATATTAAATCATGTATAAAGATTAAAGTTATGGATCTTTTTGATTTTTAATTATATATGCAAATCACACACATGCACACAAACAAACAAAAAAACAAACAAACACACACACACACACACACACACACACACACACACACAAACACACACACACAAACACACAAACACACAAACACACACACACACACACACACACCACACACACCACACACACACCACACACACACACACACACACACTACACACACACACACACGTACACACACACACACACGTACACACACACACACACACACACACACACACACACACGTACACACACACACGTACACACACACACACACACACACACACACACACACCACACACACACGCACACACACACACACACACACACACACACACACACACACACACACACCAGGCTCTTGTAAAAAACAATATACGTATTGTCTGTCCACGAAAGCCGCGCCTAGCTAAGGTGGATCAAACACACACAAACACACACACACACATATATATAGCATGTTTGGATTTAAATTACATAAGATTATGAGAATCATGATCAGGTTTGTTATTCAGTTAGTTATATGTTAAATTAAAGTTAAAAATGAAATGACCAAATTGATGGTGCATAACTCATTGGTGCTCAGAGTATAGGAATATTGAAGAAAGTAGGAATAATTAATAATCATATTTTCAAAATGAAAATATTAAAATATAAGTACATCAAATTAATTAAAATCATTGAACAGTATATACATTAAAATGATAAAACAAATAACAAAGAAATTAAATGAAACAATTTGTTGTAATTGCTTATAAAATTAGTGAATATTAATGATAATTCATTAAATTCAAGAAAGCCTATCCTGCCTATTCTAACTTTCCAAGCAAATTTCTAAATTCACATAAAACTAACTTAAATGCAACTAAAAACATCCAGAAAGAGGTAATGTAGTTTTTCTAATTCTTCTTTTATAGAATTCATCTATACTTTTAAATCTGATTTTGCTTAATTGGCAGAAAAAGATATTTATTGTTTTATGTAATAAATAACAACTATGACAAACATAACTTTACAATTATGTAATGGGCTTTAGATTCACACACTGCAACTCCTGACTGACATTGATATTTGTTCTTTTCTATTTGTCCTCCTAAAAACATCTATTAATCCTAATTATATTTGTAGAAATCAGTATCATCATCTAATTAGATTCTTCTCTTGGAATTAAAAATAACATCAGAATATTTCCTTGAATTTTTTTCATATGAACTTCAGATTTTTTGTTATAATCTTCTATAAGTTAGTAAGATTCTTTCTCTGTGTAGCACATTGTTCATAAAGTTATATAGATAATCCTTGACTTAAGATTGCCTCAACTTACAACCACTCATATTTATGACAGTGATGTAATCAGTAAATTCTGTAATTGGTCAATGCATTTCCATAGGTACAATTCCCTGACTCTGTCATAATCTTGATATATGGAAAGCATCCTCTTTTTTTTTTTTTTTTTTTTCTTTATTTTCCTTTTCCCTTTTGTTCTTTTGTTTTTTTTTTTTTTTTTTTTCCTTGATTTTTGTAGTTTTGTGTTCTTTTGTTTATTAAGATAATGTTTAGTATCCCAGTAAAAATTAATAGTTGTATATGCCAAAAATTTATGCATTTCTAACTTGAGATTGTTCTAACTTATGATAGCAGGGTTTGAAACTAAACCCTGTTGTAGTCAAGGATTACCTGTATTTATATAATGATTTATCATATATATTATATGATATATTTCAGCACATCTTTAAAATTTCAATATTTTTTTAATAATAATCATATTTCTTTCTGTCATCATGATTATTAATAATTTTTAAATATTTCCTTTTTTTTTTCTGTATAATAATCTCTCATTCATTTACAATTGAACATTGTTAGATAAATGATTTGTGTTGTAAAACTTAATCACCAATCATCATATATGCTTAAACTAATAAGTTAATATACAGGTATCCCTCCTATAACACAGTAGATAGGTTCCTGGAAAACAGCTTGTTGTGTGAAACCATGTTATATGAGACCCAGAGCCAATACAAATAGAAGAGATATGTTCCAAACCCAATGAAAAATAAATAACTTTCTTTAATTCCACATATGGAACTTGATTTTTATTAAGAATATTAATAACACAAAACATAAAGAAAAAAAAATATATATATATGTAAGACCCTAAGAAAATAATATACATCAAACAAAAGGAAAGAAAAAAGTATACAGCCTATATAACATTCATTTAATAATTATATCTT